>PVIC010002930.1:0-39421 GCA_004025085.1 Thryonomys swinderianus
AAGGTTTGAGGCAAAAACTCATCAGCATTGCTTATCTTATTTACATATGGCATCACTCTGTGCAGTGCACGTGTGCATATTGCTTTTCCAAAAGGAAGTGATGTTGAAAGCAGAACAGGGGATGCTAACAATAGAAAAGCAAGGAAAAAAATAAAAACTACTCTGTATCCTACATCATCCTCTTCTTCCCTCTGTATCTAAACATCTGCCTCTTTAAAAATAAAAAAGGATTGTCATACATTAAGCTTGATTATGTGCTCTGTTTAGCCAAAGGCTGTTTCCAAAGGCTCTACATAGGCCAAGACTGCCCCTGGGGCCTCATGACAGGTCCTCGACTGTCCCAGATGTGCTTCTTTGTCTGGGAACACAGGTGGTTTGGATATTCTGTCCTAACCAAGAGGGAAGCCGGTGACTTCTGTGGTGTCCACGTCCGTGAGTCACTGGGGAGCACGGAGAGCACAGCCCACACTCCACCCTTCCGGCAGCAGGCGGCCTGGGTCTCCTCTGAGTCACGACAACCACCAATGAGAAGATTTCACTCGACAGCTCCTTCCCAGGAGCAGACCGCTGTTTCTCCAGCCTGGGGCCAGAGAGTCAGGCCAAAGAAAACTCTGGATTCGCAAACTGTCGATTTCTCTTGCTGACCACCTACATGGGCTACCGGGCAGTTTTCAGCTGAAACAAATCGTTTCCGCAAGTGTTTCCAGGGTGTTTTGTGGAACACTGATTCTGAAGGATGTTAAATGGTTTTATGAGAAAGGGGAAAATTCTACAAGCTAATAAGTGTTTGGAAAATGGCAAGTCAAAGTTAAATGGGCTTCATGACCACAGGGCTCCTCGGGGGCGTGAACGTGCTCACCTGCCGAGGGCTCTGAGGTGGGCTGACCCATGCATCTGAACCCTGCTTCACAGGTGAGGATTCCTGGGCACAGAGGAGAAAGGCACTGGCCAGGTCACACTGCTTGCGGGCAGTGAAACCAGCTCGGAGCCCGGGCAGCCTGGCTATGGAGCCCGTGTTCCTCCCCCACAACTCCGTCCAGGTGGCTCCTCCGTCTGCCAGATCGCCTGTGCTGGGCTCCAGCCTGAGCAAACAGGTCCTGCAGGCAACACTTCCTGGGGCGTCCCGTGGATGACAGGGCCTGCCACCCCCACTGCTGCCCAGAGCCTTGCAGGTTTGGGCGGGGAAGGAAGGCTGAGGGTGGAAAAGGAAACACGTGCTACTTCAGCTTGTCAGGCTGTTTCAGACATGGTGACAGGGCCTGTAACTGTGAGCCATCTTGGGCATGTCCTTCCCCTTCTCACTCTGTCCCCTTAGAGCTTGGCTATTTTATTTATTTTGGTTTTTTGAAACAAAAATCTTGCTCGGTTGTTCACGCTGGCCTTGAACTCACTATGTAGCTCAGGTTGCCCTCAAACTTGCAGCAATCCTCCTGCCTCAGCCTCCCAAGAGCTGGGAACATAGGCATACGGCATCATTCCTGGCTACTTGGCCATTTTATTCCTGCCTACCCCAAACTCGGCACAAAATTATTCTGGGTTCCTGATTGTCCTCAACTAGCTGTGTGTCCCTGAATAAGATACTACAGTATTCTCTGCCCTTATCCAAATCCAACTGCATCACAGTACCAATGCACCCCACCAGGGTCATTGTGAGGATTAAATGAGATAGTAGGCACATGTGCTGTACCAATGCCTGGCAAATGCCAGGGAGGTTGTCCTTATGGCTGGCTAACAACAACATATCACGTAAACCCTGTCTTCTTTATTACCATTTGCCATACAGTCCCTCACATGTTAATGTTGAAAAAACAAGCTCTTTTTAATCAGAAAGCAATAAACATTCACTGATTATAGTCACTAATCTTTCTGCCCAAAGGTCTGGGCTGTAGGGCATTTACAAAGGGATGGCATCCATTATGAAAGGGCACTCGGTTTTCTTTGCCTTCAAAAATGAGTCTTTTGGGGCTGGAGATTTAGCTCAGTGGTTCTGGCGCCTGCCTCACAAGTGCAAGGTCCTGAGTTCAGCAGCCGGTAACCATATAAAAATGCTGGGTGTGGTGACTCACGCCCACCAGCAATCAATACCACATACCACATGCCAGGCGTGGTGGCTCTCGCTTGTAATCCCAGCACTCGGGAGGCAGAGACAGGAGGATTGCTGAGTTCGAGGCTTGCCTGGGCTACATAGTGAGCTCAAGGCCAGCCTGAACTACAAAGTGAGACTCTGTCTCAAAAAAAAAAAAAAAAAAAAAAGGTCTTTTCACCATTATCTTTCTTAAAAAAGAAACTATTGGGCCAGAGGGTTAGCTCAGTGGTTCCGGTGCCTGCCTCGCAAGTGCAGGGTCTTGGGCTCGATCCCCGGTGGCCACATGCAATGCTGGGCGTGGAGACACACCCACCAACAGTCAACACCGCATACCACAATGCCGGATGTGGTGTCTCACGCCTGTCATCCCAGCACTCAGGAGGCAGAGACAGGAGGATTGCTGAGTTCGCGGCGGCTTGCCTGGGCACCATAGTGAGCTCAGGGCCAGCCTGAACTACAAAGTGAGACCCTGTCTCAAAAAGAAAAAAAAAAAAATAGAAACTATTGACGTGTGCCTTTGCAGGACTGAGAAGGGATACAAAGCCCACCACACTTCAGGGGCCTGCCTCCTTTCCTATCACCTTTTGAGGTCAGAAGCGCCCAGGGTGGTCTGAGGACCCAGCTTGGCCTGTGCAGGCTCTTACGGCCCCATACGCACTGCCTGCCAGGCAAACAAGTCCTCAGCAGGAAGTGAAAGTTGACCTCAGCCGTCTTCCTCGAGACCGAGTCATACAACATGGGGAACGCACACTCAAGCAGCTGGTCTCTAAGGGAAGTGTGTGGTTTGCAGAATGTCTCCAGGCCATTTTCCTAGGCTCCTCTCTTCTCCCTCCACCCCATGCCCACTGGCACACACATCCTGAGGAGATCACACAAGACCATCCCCTCCGTGCGCTCCCTCCGCATGGTGGGACTCAAAGCAGACACCGGGAGGAGCCCCTCAGCTTGACGCCACTCAGCCCAGTCGAGTGCTGCTGCCCCATATCCTGCCTTTGTGGCCTCAGAGGGGGAGCTAAACCTCTATGTGCCTCAGTTTCCTCATTAGCAATATTGTAAAGTGGATATGACAACCTCACACGGTGTGGTAAACATTAAAAGAGAGGGTGTGTAAAATGCTTAGCCAGAGGCCCAGGCCACCCATGCTTAGTGCAGCGGTCACCGTTCCTGTAGAACGTGGAGTCGCAAGACCGCCCCGACCCGAGTGCCTGGGGTGTCAGACTTCTTCCTTCGTTGTATTACAGGCCTCATCGCAGATAAAGAAAGTGGCTGTAATTACAGTCACTGTGGGAGCCCAAGTGTGAGACACAAGACGAGAGGCAGCCAGCCCTCAGAGCGGGGCAGATCCGTGTTCTCTGACCCGGAAACACACCCACTCCATCTCAGAGCGAAGCGGCTTACACACTGCAGGCCGGTATAGGCAGCCTGACGCCACTCCATAGTGTGTTCCGCGGAACCCAGGGAACCTGCCCCAGGCCCCACAGGCTGCCTCTGAGGCCGGGCTGGGGCTTCCTATGCTCCTTCGCTGATACCAGGAACACGGGGAATGATGAGCAGCAATAATCTGTTAGCACTATCAAGTATCTTTTCTACAAAAATGGTACATTACATCTGCCTGCTTCCTTCCCTGTCTCCCAGGAGCCTTTGGGGGCTGTCAGGACCCCCAGCTCAATGACGCCCTTATGCACAGCAGGCCCAGTGCAGGGTTAGAGGCGCAGGCTGCCAGCCAGCTGTGTTCCGGACACAGGCTCACTGCTGAGAGGGGGAGCCTGCCTCTCCGCCCCGCTTTCCTCTGCAGCCCAGCCTCTGCCACGCAGGCCTCCTCTGCCCTCTATAGCCACACGCTGTCTCCTCACCTCCGAACTTCCTGTTCCGCCTCCTGGGACAATCTCTGCGGCCAGTCCCTTCCTGTGCTGCAGGGCGGGCCCAGGAGGCGCCCTCTCTTTTTCACTTCTCTCCCACATCAGTTCAGCTACCTTCCTCCCACCTCAGGCTGTGAGCTCCCGCCAGCAGGCCCACACCTACCCTACTCTCGGCCTCATCCGCAGAACCACAGCATGTGGCATGTAAGAGCTGCTCAGCAAACCCTGGTTGAATCCATGGACAAGTAAACATCAGGATTACCAAAATGTCGCACTACGAATCTCCAGTAAAGGTCCCAGAGAGGAGGCACTGAGGCCTCCCGCAGGGTCCTCTGGAAATCGACTGATGAGCAAGGAGCTGGGAATACAGTGTGGGTGATGAACCACAGGCAGGCAGAGCCACTCAGCCCCGAGGGGACACTTGTGCCAGGCATGACCCATCTCCCACCCCTGTGACACTGTGGGGCCGGGAAGCCCTGCTTCCGTGAAACAGCACTGACAACCAAGGACACTTCTACTGTGCGGGGCCGAGAGGAAACGAAGGACTTGGTCTCCCCCAGACGTCTCGGCAAACTCCCCGGACCTAAACTAACAGGGACCGGCAGCCAGGGTGCAAAGGGTCCTTCCAAGTCTCAATCAGAGGGGAAGAAATGAAGCCAAGAGGTCTGAGCGAAGGGCTTTGGTGGAGAGGAGACCGAGCACAACTCGGCGAGAAAAAAGCGGGCCAGGGACACGGCTCGGGCAGCACCATGTGCTTGCGCTAACTTCACCACGGCCATCGCTGACAACGTGAGCGGCAACCCAGCCAGGACGCGGGGAGGAGGAGGGGACGGACTCCCGTGGAGGGAGGCGCGCAGGAAGCAGGGCTGGCTGGGTGGGGCGCGTCTCAGCAGGCAGCCCTGAGGGCCCGGGCCCAGTCGGCAGGACCAGCCGAGAGCCTGCGGAGGAGGCAGACGGCCACGTCCACACTTGGGCCGTGAGCGAGCCACGGGGCCTGAGGACACAGCGAGGACGTGCGAGTGTCAGCTCATGTTAGGAAACCATGCCTGACACTTCCCAGTCTGGGCTCTGCTTTCAAATTCTAGCTAAATAAGGACCGTTGGAGTCATTTAAATCTGCTCACGACTGCTGACAGTGGGAAACCATGTGCTCCCTAGAAGCATGGGCTTAATGTGCTCGGCAGACTTGGGGAGTCAGGAATGTCCCCTTAGCTTGGATCTCGCCCATATAAAACAGTAATGCTGCCCAGAGGGACATCAGCGATCTGGAGGGGAAGCTGCCGCCGGACTCCTGGGCGGCACCTCTCCTGCCCACCGCTGCCTCACCCTCCCCGCTTCCCAACTGGGGCGAGGCTCACAGCTCCGAGTGGCCAGCCACCTGCACACCCCCTGCACCAGGCCACCCTCCCTGCGATCCCCAGAACCGTCTTAAAAATATGAACCCGACCCATGCCACGGCCCTGCAGAGAGCCTCCAGGACTGCCCCCCGAGTCGGGGAGGACCCAGCTCCTCCCTGTGCTGCAGAGCCCGTCTGCTTTCAGTTCCTCCATCACCCCAAGCTTGACCCCAGGCTGTGACCTGGCCTGAGCAGACCATACGGCCGCAATGTTCTTTCTTCAAGGTCCAGATGGCTCTTTGTTCCCAGCTGTAGGGCTTTGTCTAAGGCCATCTCTTCTGGAAGGTTCCTCCCTGTCCCCTCTGTCTCAGGTTTTTCACCCAGCCGTCCAGTTAAATTTGAATTTTGGAGAACAGTGAACACTCGCGTGCTCCAAGTATGCCTCAGAGCCCTGGGACAGACTAAAGGCCCCGCTCTCCGGAGTTCAGACTGCGCGGGCTGTGCTGCCCCCCGCGAGGCTCCAGGCCCCTCCTGCACCTGCTCCACCACCTCCACCGCCTCCCCTCATCTCAAAGTGTCCTGCTTATCCAGAGTTTGAGACCGTCCCGAGGCTGGGACCTCATCTGTCCAGTGTCCCCGCCTGTTTTAGTACTGCACAGAGGGGGTGCGCGACGAACACCCCGAAATGAATACGGAACGGGGGGCTGAGTGTGCAGAAGGAGGCTGAGCACACTGCGAAGAGCAGAGCCCGTGGCCCGGTGGCCAGGTCGCTCTGGCTCGTCCCTCCCAGGCTCCCCTCAGCCCTGAGCCACCACCTGCCACGATCCCCTCACATCTCAGACATCACTCTGGGAACCAGGAAACCGGGGTTTGGGGCCTCAGTTCCGCTGATGAGCTCCGTCACCTCAAGGAAGTCTGTCAACCACACCGTGTGACTCAGCTTCCCTATCTGTAGCTGGGGGAGGGGAGGGAGCAGGCCGTGAGCCAAGTCCCTCCAGCTCTGCCAAGCCTCAATGCCAGCAGTCTGAGGCCTCTGGCGGGTATGAAAGGAGAGAGATTCTCCTGGGCCAGGAGGATGGTTCTCCCAGCCAGCCAGCACAGCCCTACCTACCCAACCCGAGAAAGTCAACTGAGCTCCCCGAGGGCACACAGGAGGAAGGTGACGCTTCCTGGGCACCTGCAGTATGCCCAGAATTTTCAGTTCCTTCATCTCCTTTGATTACTAAAACACCACTGATCCCACTTTAGAGATGGGGAGACTGAGTCCCAGGGTGCACAGTCGGGCTGACCCAGGTGTTTGGGGACATTTGCTGGATGGTCCCAAGTCCAGCCTGCTGACCGTGAATCACACCAAGGTCTCTGGCATCTCATACCATGGCTAACGATGGATACAGTCTAAAATCCTTAGACCACTCCCTTCTCCGTAGCATCTTCCAAAATCCCCAAACAGAATGAGCCATAGAAGTCTAACCCTGACAGGCAGAGGGGCCCAAGTTTGCGCAGATCTTTGGAAATGAGCCATTTCTCCCATCCCACAAGGGGGCTTCAGAGTGGCTGTCTGGCCTGCCTTTAGAGGAGACCTCTGCGTCCCAGCCAGCCTGTGAGCAGTGGGCTCCAGCCCAGGGGCCGATGACACTGTAGTGTGAGTCACCGAGGGCAAAGGTCACAGCGCCTTAGTCATGCCCCCGCCCAGCCCGGAGTCTGACATTCCCAGAGGGAACCCAGTCAGAGGTCTCTTATCCTAGAGGTCACCCTGGTGACACCAAACCAGGGCAGAAACAGGGAATGTGTATGTGTGTGTGCGTGCATGTGTGTGTGTGTGTGTGCACATGCGCGCACCTGTGTATATGCTGTATTCTTTAAGATGCATCCAATTCTCTCAAGATACTAATTCACGGGAAAATACTTACTTTGCAAAATTTTTAAAAAATATTTTAAGCACATGCATTTCTATTTATTAAACAGTGCTCAAAATACAACCTTTGGGAACCTCCAAGTAATAAAATGACTCATGTCAGGACACGATGACTCAGTGGGAAAGAGGGAATTCCACCACCCACGCCTCCTTTCTAAAAAATCAATTTGCCCTCCCGACAGGTGATGGGAGCTTCTGCCATCAGGCCTTGCCAAGAGAACCATCCAACAAAACAAAAACTCTCTTCAAACAATTTAGGTTTCAAAGCTGAGTAATCCCACATGGGCCAGTTTCCAGCCTACGCCCCCTTGGGACACGGAGAGCCAGGGAGCTGCCTGGCTGAGGCCAGGGGCCCAAATTAAGAAGGATTTACCAGCTGAAAAATTCCAAAACCCTGTGTCATGTGGAGGAACCTTCCAAAACATTGGATCCCACCCCAGGCGCGCCGAGTCGCTCAAAGCCATGGCAACCCCATTTCCGCTGCCACATCACTTTTATTTTTGTGTCCTTAGATTTTTTCCTGTTTTGCAGTGTTTTGCTGGGACCCCCAAATCCACCAGAGGCCCGGTGGCTGGGGGCCAGGGCTCCCAGCTGAAGTTGGGAACAGCATGGACTGTCCGGTTCGAACTCTGCCTGGAAAGTTAGGCATTTTTTACATCGCAGAAAACACAAATGGCTTTTCAGCGATGACAGAGCGAGGGCGAGGAGGGTGCCTCCTTGTTCTGGTGGCTTCACTTTGACACCACAATGGCCATTGCTCCAGAGTGTGGCACTGCTGTCCAGGATCCTAGACTGACCTCTGGCTTGACCTCTCTGAGCCTCAGTCCCATCATCTATAAATGGGGGTGATGCCACCTGCCCAGGAAGGCCAGAGTGACAAATAATGGGGATAGTACCTTTGTCCAACATGAAGCATAAGGACCCACGATGCGCAGGGACTGCTTTAGCTGCTCAGAACATGGCAGTAAACCCTAGTCTGCTCTCAAACCCTAGAAGCTCACGTGGAAGGCCACAGAGTACACGCAAAGACGGGACCACTGTGCTAGTGCTAAGTGCCACCAAGAAAACCTGGCGACAGACAGGAGGTGAGAGGTGTGGGTGTTGAGCAACCAAAGGCCCCTGCTGAGAGCGACCTCTGAGCTGAGCCCTGCAGGGATGGGAAGGGAGGAGGGCAGGTGTGTGGGGAGATGAGGCGGGGGGGAGTGCCCTGAGCCGAGGGCAGCAGCAAAGGTCCTGAGGCAGAAATGACAGTGGGATGTTGAGGACGGACAGCATGAGGACAGGTCACACTGCAGGGCCAAGGGAGGCAGACGCTCAAGCCCTGAGAGGGGAGAGAGGGGTGAGGGCAGACCTCAGAGGTTCTTTGAAGTCATGAAAATAACTAAAAATAGGAATAAAAATAATATAAAAATCGTTATTATCCTTGCTGCTATAAATAAGATGCTATTTTCCAAAACACCAAGCTTTTCTAACTTAGGCAACACCGCGCTGCCCCTCTCTCCTGTTTTTCCACCTTCTCCAATTTGTCATCTTGCTGGAGTGGAAAGTGCCGATCCCGATTTAGCTGATGGCTATAAAAAGAACACTGAGGCTCGTGGTGCTGATGACCAAACCCAGGCTAAGATTAGCCCAGGAGGCTGTCACCTTTTCTTAATGGGAGCAGCAGCTGGGATTCCCCTTCCTTGGAAAACTCCAGCTGTTCCACCCGCCCACAGCGCCCCAGCCGGCCAAGGTGTCCATGGAGATGGGCACTGGGATGAGTTTTGGAAAAAAGAAGTTGAGCAACAGGGATTCCCCCTGCAGGAGGCGGCCGGGCTGGGGCTGGAGCTCCTCGGGTCAAAAAGGCAGGCCCAGCACTCTGCAAGGCACGGGCGCCCCTCGTCAGGGGCATGGGGCACCAGGCCCCCACAGGGGAAGCCCACCACTGTGGCCCTGGTGTTGCTCCTGGCCCCCGCCACCAATCTAAGAACAGGCCTCCCAGATCCCTCCGGTGGGCAGGAGCCTCCCGATGCAGTGACATGGCACAATTCCAGGGAGGGTCTCCGTCACCACAAGACGGCTCGAGGCCAGGGCCCAGGGCAGCCCAAGGGTCTCCAGGCACATGAGCCTGACCGGAAACTTGTTCGGAGCAGAGCAGCTAACAGTCCAGGGTGCAGGGCTCTGGAGCTACGCGGCCTGGGGTCAGATATCACCGCCATCGACTAGCTGTATGACATTCACTGAGCTACTCGACCTCTCTCTGCTTGAGAGTTTCATCAGTAAAACTGGGAGGGAAGTAATTTATTTTGAAACTATCAGAGGAATGAGCTCAGTTAACATACATCCAGCCTATAGAACAAGGTTTGGCCCATAGTTTATTAGTGCTTTTTACTGCTTTTTGATGTCTTTTAGTTCCCATGAAGTAAATTCCTACTGGCTTTTGTCCTTCCGCAGCCAAAGTATAATGACAATAATAAAAGCTGACAAGCATCAAGTATTCTCAAGATGCAAAGCCCTGTGCGCACACCTCAGCAGGCTGGTCTCGTGATACTGTCTGCCTTCCCGGAGCAGGAAACCCCTGCATTTGATAAAAGGGGCCCAGAGAGGTGTGGTGACTTACCCACTGTCACCTGGCTACTCTCTGCTGCTAAGAGATTCAAACCTGGGCCACCTGACCTCAGAGCCAGCACCTGCAAGCACGCACCTTACTGTCCCCAGCACTCGCCCCTCCTGGACCACAGGAAATGCACAGCCAGCACAGGAGGAAACTGCGGTGCCACCAAGCGTACACGTGCACTGAGCACGTACGGTGGGACCCAAGGACACAGCTCCCATAGGCCCACCACAGGGTCTGCTGTCCGCTTCCACAGGGCTGGCCAGGGAGAAAGAACCGGCCACTCGGCTCTGTACTGTCATGGTGGCGACTGACCTCTCCCTGTGTACCTGTCCGATGCACATGTGAGCTTTCTACAAAACCAAGAGAATGGAAGCTGGAGAGTAAATGCCTGCCATCCTGCCATCCATCTGTCCATCTCTTCACCCATCATCCATCACTCAGAGGAAGCTTCAAAGTAACTGAGGTTGCAGGACACTAGAACTCGGGTGACAGGAGCTGAACGGTTCCCTCCCCAAGTCCTTCTCTACGCAGTCCGCAGCACAGAGGTTTGTCAACTGGACCTGAGTGACAGAACCTTCTATCTGTGTGGCATGTCCCCTCTGCCCACGAGGCACAGCCATGTTCTTCTTGTCAGAGTCAGCAGAAGGCAGCAGGCTGGGTCCTAGAATACGAATGCCCCTCCTAGCTCCAGAGGCGACCACCTCGGGCTTTTTGGCGTGCATGGGGGGCTCTGCTGAGCCTCCCGAGGTCCCACGCTTGCTCTCCAGGACCAGTGTCCAGGCCTCCTCTGTGGTACATGCGGTCTGCCGCTCACCCTCCTGCCCTCCCTCCCTGGGGGCCGCCCTGGGGCCAGAGGGTTCCCAGAATGTCACTCAGTGCTGACAGCTCCAGCTCCCGAGGAGCCATCCTAGCCAGGATCAGCCCTCCTGGGCCTGCTGCCTTTCCGTGGTGACTCCAAGGCGCAGCCAGGAAGGTCCCTAAGGTCTGATGTGACACTTCCCCTTTCGGAAGGGACCCGCATCCACACCCAGCCTTGTCTCCACCCGACCACATCTCACGGAGGCACAGGCAGCCCGGCCCCCTGCCTCAGCTGCATCCTCCGCTCCCTGAGTACCTGGCCAGCAAGTAAGGACTCTAGACCTTGCACGGCAGAGAAATGCAAAGTACAAATGAGTTCCAACTCCACAGATTTTTTTTTTTTTTCTAAACTAAAAAGGACATTTTTGGAATCAGATGAAACTGTTCCCCATATGGCAGAAAGTCTAGTTTACAGATTTCTGGAAGACAATTTACCAAATGTACTTAAAGCCCTCAAAATGACTATCGAGAACTCCACTGCTAGGAGTTAATCCCAAACAAACACAAAAAGGAGCACCCTGAGGTCCGAGCCCAAGAAGATGAACACAGCCCCACCAGCTTGCACTACTGGGGGGACGTGCACAACGGTCCCATCGGGTGGCCTGACCGCTGGAGGTCCAACTGGACCTAATCACTTTTATCAGGCTTTTTGCTAATAAATTCATAAAAAGCTGCTCGATCGGACAGGCATCCATGTATTACTGGAGTACAAGCCACCAGATAGTGAGACACAAATTATGGCTGACTGTGAACATGTTAATTAATCTTAGCAGTATGAGAAAGTTCATTACAGCACTACTTATAATAAAGTATAAGTAGACAGCGCTCTCTGGTCTATAGTATACCTGGTGCCGCCACAGTTCCTTCCACACATATAACTCATTTACCCTTTGGGGTAACTGTGTGGGCTGAGAACTCTTGTTGTTATTCTACACCTGAGGAAACTGAGGCACAGAAAGGCAATCTGAGCACCCAAGAGGCACAGCTAAGATTTGAACCCAAGGAACTGTAGGCTTAGTCACCATGATATTCAAATGGCTTCTCTCCCTCGTAACAGAAAAGTTTTTAAAAGTTTGCTTCTCCACACACATACACACACACACAAAAAAAAAAAAATTTAAAGAATCGAGGTTAACAATCTGCCTCAGCATCCATCAAAGCAATGAGGAACCACTGAAGGCACCATCATGGTGGACTGTGGCCCTGGCAACCCGTGGAGAAAATGAGAAAAGGAGCGGATGGGAAACCGCACAGTGCCACAGAGGGTGAGAGATGGTCACTCGGGTGCAGCTGCCAAGGACCGGAGCTCAGAAAGCCACTGACCTGTGGTCTTCTCGGTGAACACGACTTTGGACTCGGCTGTGAAGTTCTGCCCCGTGAGGATCATCTGTTGGCCACCGTAGACCAGGCAGCTGCCGATGTCCTGCCTCTCCACCATGGGCAGCTCATGGGCAGACCGCTGGGCTGTGGGAGAGAGGACGAGAGGTCGCTGTGACAGGGAGACATGTGCCGTGGAGGGCAGTCCGACTTCACAGTGACAGTGAGATACAACACGCTTTGTCACCCCTGCCCCACGGATGGGAACCACCACAACTGACAACCAGGACTCCAAAGAGTATGTTTGGGGAAAGTGCTGGAGCGGTTGGAGCCACTTTCCTTCTAACTACGGGCTTTGTTTTCATGAATCCAGGGACACCCACCCACCCTCCTGTGGGGTGAGAACATGACCTCTTCCTTTCTTAAGGGTGATCGAATTGACCCCCCACCAGGGGCTGTTTTCTAAGTTCTCTCTCCTGGTGCATCATCAGCCTGAACATAAGAGCACCTGTGCACTGGGCTTCGCGCTGCAGCCCTGAGAGCCTCGGATGATGCGGCCCCTTGGACTTGCATGTGATTCCTCACGTGGTCTCAGGCCAGCCGGGGTCTGCCCCCATGCGTGGCTCCACAACCTTCCCTCCTGTGTGCCGCTCCTGCCACACTTCCAGAATATTCTCAAAGTCTCTCTCCTATACTTCGCACATGGCCCGCCCTGAGCAGCTGTGCTTTCACAGAGAAATGCTCACTTCAGGTATATTATGGGAGCTTTTCTGGCTTCATCTTCTTGTATCTCTCCCTCTCAGGAGGGAGGGGCTTTGCCTTCGTCCTCTCCCAATCCAGCCAGAGCTAATGCCAGGCCCAGACTTAGCAGCAGGAACATGAGAAGGGAAACAGGTGGATGGGTGGATGGACAGACAGACAGACAGATGGGTGGCCAGATGGATCCATATAGATGTGGACAGGGAGGTCTGTTTATATCCACAGTGAATAAGAGGAGGAGGAGCCAGTCAGACCTATACTAACCACTGAACCGGAATAACGCAGATGCTCACAGCCACCCTGTGAGGAAGGAGATATTCATGTTACTCACATCTGACAAGTCGCCCACTGCCTGGCCAAGTGGCAGGGCCAAGGCTCAGACCGGAGCGCTCACAAGCAGCCTCGTCCGGCCTGAGCCCAGTCTCTGAGCACCCTCCCACTAGCCCTGGTCCCCAGGAAAAGCAGGTGACAAACAGGCCCCTCCTCCTGCCTCTGCCCCACAGGCCCCGCCTGCGGCCCTCAGCCCACCCTCCCCATGTGAGTCAGCCCTGGCTCTTGGCTCCCCTCCTAGAGCTCGGAGAACCGGGCACAGGGCCAGCCCTCTCCATGCCAGGGGCCTGTGGACTTCCCCATCCGGGAGCTGAGGCGGCAGCCACTTGCTTGAGACCCAAACTTAACCCTTCCCTCTGTCCTGGGCTGCTGGGCCAGAGACAGAGCAGGGGACGGAGCAGACATTCGGCCGCAGTGTTGCTGGAGTACGTCCTGCACGCGGAGGCATCCCGACACTCAGCCTTGAAGGCCCAGCCCAGCCACGCTGGGGTTCTGTTCCCAGAGCCGCTGGCGGCTGGAGGACGTCTTAAAAAGCCTTTCGGCAGAAGCTGCTAATTCCTCCCACATGCGCTGGGTTATTAATCCTTTCTTTCAATATTGGAGTTCTGTGATGACTGCCTAATTGAGCTGCCACAAGGAGAGATTTACTAGCAGTGAAAACAGCAGCCCTGGGGCCTGGCTTTTGAGATCTGCCTTTGATGGAGTTGGGGGCCCCCGGGTTCTTCTGGGCTTCTGGCACTGGGGTGGGTAGGGAGGCGGCAAAAACTTGCCCTCCCATTTTACAGGTGGAAAACTTGAGTCATTGCTACTGGGCAAACCAGCCAAGGCCCCGTAGCCAGCTCAGCCGGACTGGCCCGGCAGAGCACAGCGGTGAGTGAGAGCCCAGCCAGAGGGCGGCCAGCAATCACTGTGTATTGCTCCCAATGCAACTCGTCTACTTCCCGACACCACCTCATCGCTTCTCCTGCAAAGCTTCGCTGTCTCAGGCGGTGGCCAGGGCTGCATTTCCATTGTTAAAGGAAAATTTAAGGGGATGAGCAGAGTCCAGGAAACCAAAGCTCAGAGCACTGCCCGGGAAGCAGGGGGAAATGCGGCCCTTCCCAGAGCTCTCCCCTGAGTCTGCAGCCCCGCAGGGATCCCAGGAGCATCCTGCTCACTCTGGCCGCACACAGGGCCAGCCGGAGGTAAAAAGCTACTGGTACCAAGCCCTGTCTCCACAGCAAGGTGGGCACCAACCGCATAGGTCATTCTTTGTTGTGGGGCCACTCTGCACTACCACCAGGTGCCAGTGGCACCCCACCCCTCAGCTGTGACAATCAAAATGTCTGAAAAGATGGCTAGTGTCCCCTAGGGAGGCAAGACACAGAACCATCCCTACTTGGCAGCAACAGATCAAGGATTCTGATGGAAATGGCACCATCTGGGGCAGCCCTGCTGCCAGGCAAGGCAGTGCGGAGCACCAGGAGCACAGTGGATATACACAGGGAGTCACGGAAGACCTGGGTCTGGATCCTGCATCTGCCACCGCCCTGGCATGTGACCCTGGGCAAATCACATCACCTCTCCGAGTCTCAGTGTCTCTTCCATCAAATCCTAACAGGCCCTGCATTTGTGCGTCTGCTTACACCGTGCTGGAAGTCTCACACACCAATACGTGGACAGGGTCAGAACTCAGGTGGCAAAATGTCTAACATCAGCTCGGATGTCCAGCGGTGGACACATGGACAAAGGCACATGCACACAAAATATTTTCAACTACAGAAAGAAATAAAGCGGTAGTACTTTGCAAACATCTTGCTAAGTGAAAGGAATTGGCCATCAGAGGACCAGTATTGCATGATCCCCTTTGCAGGACACGTCTAAAAGGCAAATCTGTAAAGTAGATGGGCAGGTTCCAGGGAGCAGGGAGAGGGGACTGGGGAGCTGACCAAAAGGGCACAAGGTTTCTTTCAGTGCTTATGGGAAAGGCACAGAATTAGCTAGAGTTGGCAGTGGCTTAATACCACGAATGTGATGAATGCTACAGATCTGCACACTCAAAGATGGTGAAGTGTGGGTAAACTGGTGAGTTCATTGTTGGGTATCTGGACACAGTGAAAGTATCTGATATAAGACGAGAACAGCCTCTGCCTAGAGCTCACCATGCACTCACACTGTAGTCTGCACTGTCCTTAACCACCTGGCTCAGGAAGTCCTGCCAGCAAGGTACGCGACCCCAGAGCTGAGCACCTGGACAGTGAGAGGTCAGCAAGCCTGGGCAGACACGCCCACACACTGACCAGGCTATCTCTGTGGCCCCTGGGGCTCTTGATGGGTGCCATGCTTACTAAGACTTCTTGACCCCTGACTGCCGGACTTTTCAAAGTGTAGACAGCCCCCTTCCTGTTGGGGCAGGTGCTTTAATGAGTCCAAGCCACATACATAAATGGTCCCAGCATACACAGAGTCCTGAGTTGCTTAGGCAGGGGCCAGACATTTGCATTTTGACTGTTTTTCCAGGTGACTTGTTACCCTCACTTATTTAAGAGCTGAATTCCACTAGTCAGAGGCCACCAGAGGATGGAGGAAGTCCTCTCGGGCAGGCCCTGGCCCTGGCCCCGACAGAGCCCAGGGTAAGGGATCCAATTGGCCTCTGAAAGAAGAACTGGCAGAGGCAAAGAGCCACCAGAAGCACCTCTGGGGCCTCGTCTGTCTGAATAACTTCCACCACTGTGGGCTGCTGCTGGGCGGTGCCCAGCGCTAAGGAGGGCTCCAGGTGGCCACGGGGCTCCAGCCTCAGCCGCGATCCATACTCTCAGCCCCCAGTGACTCCACTCACCTCCCGACTCACTCAAAGAGTCCAGGCCAGCCAGACTCCCAGCCCAGTTCTCTCACCAGAGCTGGTCTAGGCCTAAGCAACCTCCGGGACCTGGCTTGGGCAAGGGGATCCCTCCCCTGCAGAAGCTCAGCAAGTCCTAACAGAGTGACTTCACCGGCCCCACTGCTGTCCGGCCCCTGGCTCATCCTCCTCCGGCCCCAGGCTTTCGTATTTTATGAGCTGTGGACCAGGCACCGTGGGTTAAACCCACCTGTTTCCTCTCAGCACTGTGGATGGAGCAGAGACTATGGCTCAGCCCCACCAGGAGAGGCACCGGCCTGGACCCAGGCCTGCAGCTCCACCTGCCCGCGTCTGGACACAGCATGCTGCAGGTGGCCCTGTCACCGGGTTGGGCAGCCAGGAACATGCGGGAGAGGCTGGCTGGGAGAAGTCCTTCCTGCAGAGGGGCCGGTTCTGTCAACACCACAGAAAGCACCTCCGATTCCTGCATGTGAGACACATGTTTTGTGTATTTACAAAAGACCCCATGAGGCAATGTGGGGCGGCAGGCAAACGTGAGGGTGCTGCGGTGTGACCCCCAAGCTCAGGACCCAGCTGCATGACATCTTGGTGCTGGGAATGGGGACAAGTTATGTCAGCTCTCCGTGTCTGTTCTCTCACCTAGAAAATGGATATCATCACAGCACCAACTTCACAGGGCCATTTTCAGATTGACACAGCAGATGCCAGGGAGCGTGTGGCATCCCATCAGGGCTCTGGGAGTGGTGGTTACGTTTATTACTCTCTTGCAGTGCAGCAGAGTCGAGGACCTGAGCCTTCCGGAGGAGGAGCCCGGTGAGAGCTGAGAGCTCATAGCTATGTGAGCAGACAGGTGGGATGCGGGGCCAGACTGTGGGCCCCAATGCCCTGAACTACACCTGGACAGGCTCCTGTGGACAGCCACTGGCCCACACAGCCTCCTCCTCCCCGCAGCCATCAGCTGGCCCAAGCACTGGCCAGCGCGGCCACTGCGGTCCTCCCGCTGCGAGACCTCCGTCTCTGTGTTAGGTCCGTCTTGGCAGTGAGCCTGGACTTTAAGTGTTTATTAGCATCTCTTGTGCACTAGGCATGGTGCTAAATGAGCTTTGGGCTAGAAATTACTTCCATGCCAGTCCCCTTTGGAGAACTAGAGGCTTCTTATTCAGTTAGGATTAAATCCGAAGTCCCCATCTTG
Organism: Thryonomys swinderianus; assembly: GCA_004025085.1. Lineage (NCBI taxonomy): Eukaryota > Metazoa > Chordata > Mammalia > Rodentia > Thryonomyidae > Thryonomys > Thryonomys swinderianus. The sequence goes on from PVIC010002930.1 coordinate 17,087, forward strand.
GTCTGAGACTTTATGTTCCGCCTGTCTCCCACCTCCTTTCACCCCGCAGTCTCCACGGCTGCCTCTGGCCCGGCTCAGCCCTGCCTCGGGGGCTGTGCTCGCTCGTAATGGGCTAATACACCATCTCTCTCGAGGGTCCTCCTCCGATCGGCATGCCATGTTGATTCCCGTCCCCAGGCCACAACACATAGTTCTTGTCATCTTGTGATGACACTTTGCCTTGTTTCAAATGCCATGAGTGAGTGTCTGTTTCCTTAATTAGAATGTGACCCCTGTCGGGGCAGAGGCTTCATTTTGTCCACTGCTTGGCTCCAGAGCCCTACGGTAATTCTAATGGAAAGAACCGAGCACTCGGAAGCCCTGAGCACACGCGGCAGGAGCCACTGAACCAGACGGGCATTTCTGCTTCACAGAGTGAGTCGCATGCCACGCTGGTCTCGCCCATTTTAAGGGTTCTCCTAAAGGAGTGCCTCATCATTGCTGCTTCCCAGACGCAGCAACGGGACGGGGGGTAAAGGAAGGAGTGGGGAAGCAAGCAGCTCCCGGTTTCTGAAGAAGACGCAGGAAACCAGGGCGTACCCATGCTGGCCCCGCCTCCCACCACACACCCCTGCTCAGAGATGGAGCGCATGCGCATCGGAACATCAGCGCTTCTAGCTGAAAATGCATGCGAATGCCTCCGCTACCTTCAGAGAGGCCTAGGCCTGAGACAGTGGAAAAGGGCCAGTTCGGCATCACCAAAATACTGATGTTCACAAAAATTTATAGTTTAGAAAATAAGTTGTACAGTACATATATCTGACAAAGGGCTTACAGCTAGAAGATACTTAAAAACTGCCATGTATCAGCAAAAAAGTACGAATGACCTAACAAGAAATGAGCAAAAGATTTGAATGCCCTGCACCAAAGATGATACATAAACAGGCAACCAGCTTATAAACAGAAGCTCTGCGTCATCAGAGTGAGATCGTAGTTTACACTCATGACTGTGGCTGAAATTAAAAAGACAGACAATGTCAGGTACCAGGAGGATGTGGAGCCACCAGCTGGGGACCTCTTTCACAGACTATCCCGCAGGGTGTATAAAATGGTATAGAAAACACACACTTTTAACCTCGGACTGAGCGACTCCACCCTAAGTGAGGTGAAAGCCTATGTCCAGAAAAGGACCAGACCAAGAATGTCCACAGCAGCCTCATGCGTAACCCTGGGGATCAACCAAGCTTTCGATAACAATACATTGCTTCCTCATAAGCAAGAATAACAGCAGTGATGGCTCTGCTCCAAGCAGGCCAGGACTGGTGGGCAGCTGCCTCGGGGGTTTTGTGAAACGCAAGGCAGGGAGAAATGTCACAGGCTTCAGGGAGGCTACAGTGAGCCTCGGAGGGAGGGTCTGCGTGGTTCTCACAGGACGTGGTACATGCACCTGTGGACACCTTCTTTCTGTCTCTTCACGGCCTCTTTTTCCCACTTAGGCTGTGTGGGAACACTCATTTTCACGTCATTTTCTCAAGGGTCCTCTAGAGACCGTGCACCTAGGGCCTGATGACACCTGGCTCAGCACCTCAGGAGGGAAACTAGCAAGAAAGTTGGGTTGTCAGAGTACAAAGAGGGGCCCCACGTGCTGCAGGACAGACACACTTCCTCCCCGAGGACCCACGCACATGGGGCCTTAAATAAAGGGGAGTCAGCCAGCAACTGAGGGGTAGGGAGGGGTGAGCAGACCTCAAACTCTGTCCCATGTCAGAGTCACTGGGGACCTGTTGGAAATCTCCGGGCCAAGGCCACACCCCAGACAAACCACATCACGGTCCCTGGGGTAGGATCTAGGCACTAGAATTATTTAAAACTAAAACACAGGTGATTCTAAAGTACAGTTGAGGTCAAGAACCCATGTCCTGGGTGGAGACGACACTAAGGGTCAAAGTCAAGGGTCACGGGGGAAAGACCCCAGTGTGTGCGGAAACGAAGCATGACGGAAAGAGAGATCAATGCTGCTGGGCCAGGGCAGTGGTTGAACGCAGCCACCACCAGCCCAGTCCACCTGGCACTTCAGAATGCCCCTTGTTGGGAGATTACAGATGCAATTAAGGTAAAGATGGAAAAGATATTGCTTTGGACAAGGGTAGGGGCTAAATCCAATGAGAGTATCCTTAATGACAAGAGCCACAGAGACAGAGAAGATGGACATGTAAAGACAGGGACCCACAGACACACAGAGAGGAAGGACACATAAAGATGGAGACAGAGATCAGAGGAATCAGCCACAGCCACGAGCAGCCTGAAGAGCAGAAGCCCCGGGCTGGAGACAGCCCACAGCCTCTCCCTCAGGGCCTTTGGGGACTTCAGGCCTCTGGCTCCCAGGGAGACAGCACTTCTCTGTTTCAAGCCACCAATGGGAAGTAGACTTGAAAGTCTAGATAACTGGCAGGGGGCCCCTCAGTCCCAGCAGACAGCAGAGTGACCACCGAGGAGAGGCAGGCTGGCCCAGGTACGGTGGAGCGGGTCCAACAGGGAGGGAAGGCTGCCAGCCATGACCCACCCAAAGAACTGTCTCTGGGGACGTTAGGGGTATGCCCTCCAACCTCTTTAACAGGAGGCTTGCTACCTGCCTACAGTGGAAAAGGAGGAGGTGTAAAGCCCAGCAGAGTCTTGCTGAGAAGAGAGGAGGGGTGAGGAAGGAAGAGGAGCCCAGTGGAAGCAGCAGCTAGAAACGTGGGTGAGTCCGCACAGGTGAGGGTGGGCCTTTGGCAACCAGTGTGCCGGTGAACAGAAGGAAGCTTTTTTCTCGGCACTCACACTGCTCTCCAGAGAGTTTTTTTTTTTTTTTTTTTTACTAGCTTCTGAGAACTTTCCCACATTTCCAAGACAGTGCATGAAAGGCACTTCCAAAGTAAGTCAGCCTTGCAAATAAGCACACGCCTACCCTGCACTCGTCTTGCCTTCCCCCCTCCCCAGCAGGTACACACTAAGCCAGTCAGTAAACACTTAACTTCATACACACTGCCTCGGTCTGTGTTACTCACTAGTTTTCAATAAATATTTGTTGAGTATCTCCCTACAGATGACAGAGTAAGTTAACCAGGCAATAAATATTTATGCAACTACCAGGAACTGGACTTGGAGAAACAGAACAAAGAAGGAAATAATGAGATGAGTGAGGGGAGTGTGCAACGGGTCGCCCAGGGTGGGTTGCAGTAGAGGGCGCATCACAAAACCCGAGAGAAGCCATTTTACAAAACAGAAAGCAGGAGGCTCTGACCTTGCCCCCCCGCAACTCGGTAAAAATGGGTGAATCATTTTACCAAGAAAGCTTCAGTTTCTTTATCTATCAGAACAAGGTAGGTGGATCAGACAAATGCTTTCTATAAAGAAAAAAGAAGCAAACCAGATTTCCAAGATTCATACAACTTTCTAACACCCTCCTCAGGCAAGGTCCCTGCGGTTCAACGATGATCCTTCAAGTCTCAGATTGACATGAGATAAGCAGGCTTGAGGAAGCCAGAGGGAGGAACCAGGCTCCGATAGATGGTCAGGCTCAGGCTTCCTGCTCCCCACCTTGCTACAAACCACAGCCCGGCCAGAGAGCAAGTCACTGGCCAGAAAGGGGAGACCCTCTCAGCTCAAAATCCCCTAGATCACTGAGGCAGAGCCTACATTTCCTTCCAAACACATCTGAGGTGTTTGAAACCAGGATGGGGTGGGGCAGCCACCAGGACCAGCATTGGAAGGGAAGGGGCGGGTCTGCTGAGCAAAAGAGGGGAATTCCAGGCCTGACACTCTGTCAGTATCTGTGTACATCCTCTGTCACCTGCCGCTGGGTCCCTCCCCCTCCTAGCTGAGTCCAAACTCACCACCAGCTCAGCTGATCCATATCTTGACCAGAAATGCTAGAAGGAATCTGGGGGCTCCACCACATTCACTTCCAAAGACCGACCAATGCCAAACGCTGGCTACTCTCTAGAAAAACGGGGCCACCTTCTCTCCTCCCAGGCCTCTGCCCGGAAGGCCAGTCTTGTTCCACACCCTCCGCAAAACATAATCGTGCTTTTCCCTCGCTCCTCTGTGGCTCAAGACCACCTCTGGTTCATAGCAGCCAGGTGTGGGCACCGTCTGATGTCACAAAGTATTTTTAATTTCTTACCATTTTGTGTGTGTGCATGTGTACATGCATGTGCAAGTACAGGAGAGGCTGCACCCAACACTTTGCACATACAAAACCTTACTCTACAACTGAGATGCACCCTCAGGCCAATTCTCACTTCTTAAAAATCAGGAGATTTTTGCTTTACCCTTTAAAATCAGAAGATTCAGGGCCAGAGGGTTAGCTCAGTGGTTCCGGCACCTGCCTTGCAAGCGCAAGGTCCTGAGTTCGATCCCCGTAACCACATACAATGCTGGGCGTGGAGACTCACACCCACCAACAATCAATACCGCATACCACAGTGCCGGGCATGGTGGCTCACGCCTGTAATCCAGCACTCGGGAGGCAGAGGCAGGAGGATTGCTGAGTTCGAGGCTTGCCTGGGCTACACAGTGAGCTCAGATCCAGCCTGAACTACAAAGTGAGGGCCTGTCTCAAAAAAAAAAAAAAAAAATCAGAAGATTCAGCCACACCGAGTTGCGCTTCTTGGTGGAAGCGCTGGCTGGGGTGGGGAGGTGGAGCCCGTTTGGATGGGGACCACGCCGACCAGTCTCCACGCCTCCCAGAGGCCCACCGCCCACCTGCACTCTCCTTCCCGCCACCTCCCTGGCTTTGTGACACCTCGTTATGGTGTGACACCTACTGTTTATGTCAGTAAACAGACAGGGAAAACCCCTGAATGTGATTTAACACAACCTGATTATAACAACCTGTATCTCCTTAAGACTTAAAAAAATCATACAGATTTTGTTTCTGAAAGTGTTTACTTTTGCTTCTTTATGCTCTTCAAAATGATCTATAAACTTCCAAAAGTGCAGCAAGACAATAAACTGTGTCCTATCTCACAGCAGAAACAATAATTATTTCTCTTCTGAAGGCTACTTTTGAACCCTGGCGAAGCTGGGCTGGGCGTTGTGCTAGGTGCGGACTTAATGCCGGATTCTGAAAACCATCTGCAGCTTCTTACCTACCGTGCAGGGTCCTTAACCTCACTACACCACCAGCTCACTGAGGGAGAATGTCTTGCTCCTCTCTGGCTGCCCAGTACCTGGCATGGCCCCTGCCACGGGCACCCTGTGAACAAGCATGGGAGGGTGGAAGGTGTGGGCGATGTGTGGTCCCTGCCCGCACAAGCTCAGGCTCAAACCCCAGCCCTGCTACCTTTCCGTTGTCACACAGTTACTCACCCCTGGTTATTCCCCTCCTTGTCTATAAAACAGGCATAAAGACCCAGCCAGCCAAGGAGAGCTGAGTCTCCTGCAAGTGACTGGCAGAGTCAACAAATGAGAGCTGCTGTGACGTCCTTGTTTTGCTGAGAGAGGAAGAAACATAGGGACACTATCTACAATGAACTCACTCCAACTGCACCTGCCTTTTTAAAGACTAGAACAACGTGTACATCTCAAATATTCTAAACAAAGCTGTAGGCTACTTACTGCCCATTAGCCACGCTCTCTTTTAATTTCCTCCGAGGCCACAAGTAAACAGAGGCAGAGATAAAGCCTGCATGTGTGCACTGCCTCTGGCCCCTTTCATCACCTTGAATCAACTTCCGTTTGCTTTGCTGTGAGAGGGAGCGAACCCAGGACTTTGTGCCAATGAGACAGGCGCTCTAGCACTGAGGTATGTAAAACACATACTCTTTCTCTCTTTCTGGGGGGAGAGTGTGCTCGAGATGGAAGCCAGGGCGCATGCTGGGCGAGCGTTGTACCACTGAGCTACACCTCCAGCCAAACCAACGGTTTATCCTCCCTGGGGGTCTTGTGTGTTTTGCAGGTTGCCTGAGTACCCACCAGGTACACTGTCCATAGCAGAATCTTACATACAGGACACTTTCCAAACAAGATCCTGCCATGGAGCCCCACTTACAGCACTCGATGGGGTTGGATGCCGTCTGCAAGGAGACGATGCGGCCGCTGGATTCGGGGATGTGGACTCGGAACACCAGGCGGACCCGGGTGTTCTTCCTGCCGATGTCTGTCTCGCCTTTGCGCAACTCGATGTCCGCATTCCGGAGCTTCAGGATCCCAGCACAGTCGATGCTGCCAGGACAGCAAGAATCCCATCTGTGACTGATCAGCGTGGTGAGCAAGAGAAATCACCCACAGAACTTGCCCGGGCAGCCAGCCCCAGCCTGCCCCGTATACCTTCAGTAGTGTACCCAGAAAAAGACAAATTTACAAAGTAATCAGAGAAATTCCCCAGGTGAAATCATTTTTCCAGGGAAACTTTTCCTTCCAACTCCTCTACTCTCCAAAGTACCTGAAATACTCAAATATGAAACCAGTGACAGCCATGGTCTCTTCCACTGATAAGAACAGTGTACCGAGTGCTGAACACACTTGGTTGTGTAAGGGGAGAAGCACGTGAGAGATTTAAAGGTCAAAGGGCACAATATCAGCAAGTGGCTGTCAGATGTCTTGGGGTGGGAAAATAAAAGTGTGAGGAACAGTAACAGTCGATAATTCTAAGTGAATGGTACTTAGGAATTCATACATTTCTTACAGCTTTTCCATAACTTAGTTTATTCTCACATAAAAGTTTTTTTTTTTTAACTCTAGTACAAGTGTGCAGTGTTTCCAAACTTTAGCCACGGACACATCAGCTCTGTGACTTTGATTTCTCTGCATCCTTATTCAATACTTTCTTCAGATAAAACAAATTTTAAATGTATGTGACTTCAACCTTATAGAGCAACATGATCCAATCATGCATATGTATTCTCTCCCCCAAGACACCTGAGAAAATTTGCATATGATACTTCTCAAATAGAAACTTTGGGGAAGTAACTGCTGTCCATGGTGGATCCCGTCACCTCCAGAGAACCCTCTCTCCAAACCCCACCCCGGGCCGGTTCAGCACCCCAGAAGGACCCCCCCCCACCGCAGCCCTTACGTCGCCCTCATGTTGTTCTTTGGCTCCAGGGGGATCTCCAGGACTTTGGTGTTGCCCACGATCTTCTCGTAGCTGGTCGTAGTGACGGTCTTCCCTGTGATCCGGTGCACCTGGTAGAAGGCGTGGGGCTTAAGGATCCGCTCATCAGCCGTCCCAATGAAGATCTGAAGCCCCAAAGGCTTGTTTTCCATGTAGCCATGGAGCTGGGGGAAGAAAATAAAAGATGCCACATGTGATGACTCTCGTCTGATAACCAAATGAGATCAGAGGGGCCACTGCGTAGAGGAGCACGGGATTTAGATCATCTGGGTGGATGAAGAACCAGAAGAAGCCTGATGCCCAGTGGAGGAGGAAAGTGCTCAGATGAATTCCAGATTCCCCCAGGGCAGAATATTAAGCAGCCATGAGAAACAGCACAGAAGATCCGAACTGCACAGACAGAGACTGTGGTAACTGGGGACCAAAGGTGTATGGCCATGCGGGCTGTTGAGTTGAGGGTAGAAAGTGATCTGGAAAAATAAACACAGAGCTCTTTAAAACAGTGGCTAAAAAAGATAATGAGAAAGAATTATCACATTTTTACATGATAATATCCCAGTTAGCAAAATTTTATATTTCAAAAATGAAAAAAAAATCACGGAAAAATTATAATGATCTAAAATAATCAAAGATGGGGAAAATATGTGGAATATATAACAGGCAATCAATCAGCATGTAGAATATACAAACAGTGCCTGAGTACATGACAAGATTCCTGGGACATCCTAATTAAAACTGACAGTCCACTTCTAAGGTATTTTCCTATCACCTTCTCCTTTTGAAAATCCAAATTAATACTCATCCAGTTTCTGATACTTTTTGTCTCACTCTTTTTCCCATAAATAAGTTGTCACCTTTTCGAGAGCAGGGACATTGTCTGCTTCTGTTGCCACAAAAATTCCTAGCACCTAGAATAACGTGTGGCACATAGTGGGTATTCTGGCACATATGTGTAGAATGAATTTAAAACTATGCAACAGAAAAGTGGCAGGATGATCAGCAGTTCACAGGAAAAAATAGCCATGAGCACAGAAGAGGTTCAGTATAACTTGTAAACAAAAAATGCAAATTAAGCAACCAAAAGTCACGACTTTCACCTGGTAGAGTGACACACTGCTACTACCAAGTGCTCAGGACACTGAGTGGGAAAAGATAGACTACAGCTGATAATAAAGAAACTGGTATAATAGGAAAAATAAGAATCAAGATACATCATGTACAGGTATAAATTCTCAATGATGAATGTGCTCAATGATGAATGTGATCATACCCCTAAAATGTACCAATATACTCAATTTATTAAAAATTTTAAAATCTATAGGCTGGAGGGTTAGCTCAGTGGTTCTGGCGCCTGCCTCGCAAGTGCAAGGACCTGAGTTCGATCCCCGGTAACCACATAGAATGCTGGGCGTGAAGACACGCCCACCAACAATCAACACTGCATACCACAATGCCAGGCGTGGTGGCTCATGCCTGTAATCCCAGAACTCGGGAGGTAGAGACAGGAGGATTGCTGAGTTCGCGGCGGCTTGCCTGGGCACCATAGTGAGCTCAGGGCCAGCCTGAACTACAAAGCAAGACCCTGTCTCCAAAAAGAAAAAAAAAAAATTTAAATCTAAAAATATTAAAACTGGCATAACTATTTTAAGACATATGGGATCCACAGCTCCAATGAAAATACATATACATTAAAAACAGATACTCTGCCGGGGATTTAGCTCAAGTGGTACCATGTCTATCTTACAATATGGGCCTGAGTTTGATCCCCAGTACCGCAAAAAAAAAAGAGAGACTATACATAAAAATAGACACTCTATGACCTAGTAATTACCCATCACTACACGCTGTACAGAAACATGGCACCTGTAGGTGTGTGTGAAAGTTTATATAGGAGTTTACTATGCAGACATAATAATGAACAGTCATAATTAATTAGATATATTTACCTATTAGAGCTCTATAAACTGAGATTTAGCTGCATATTTTGGAAAAAAAATGTCAAAACCTACAAATTACAAAACAATGCAGAATGTATTCCATCCAACCATTCACACATATGTGGACGCAACAGGAAAAGATTAGAAGAACGTGCTTCCCACTGAGCATGCCGTGACCACTGCTCAGGCGGGTGGCTGAGCTCAAGACCGAGAGGGTGGCCAGAGGACGTGGGCTGCACACACCACGGCAGAAAAGGAATGTACCGCAGGGAGCTTGGGAACATTAACGAGTTTACATGTATAGCACATATGTGTGCATGTATGTATATGTATACATAGTATATACCATATATATGTGTACACAGTACATACCATACACTAGAGTATGATACACACACAGTGTTCACAGTATATGTATCATAGAGTACATGATAAACTATACACATGGGGTCAAGCCAAAGATTTGATAAATCCCTGCATTCCCCAGCAAAAGAAATACTAGGCCAATCATTTATCCTTCTTTGCTACATCCTTTTCTCCACGAATCGAGCAAGGCTACGACGAGCTAACTAAGATCCCTCCTTTTACTGAAGTTTTAAGAACCTCAGCAGGACCTCCTGTCACCTGCCACAGAACGAAAGGCACCAGAGTGACGGTGCTAACACAGGGTCGACAATGGCGCTGGCCAACGGCAGAGCCATTAGCTGCATGTAGACACAAAACCAGATTAAACTGATGGTCATTTCTACATCCCACTGGCCATGCAGGGCGAGAAGCCACCCCAGCGGACCACATAGATACTGAGCTTTTCCCATCACAGGAAGTTCTGTTAGACGCTGCCCGTCTCGAAAGATGAAACGCTAACGGCCCCACCTAAAACCTGCACAGAGTCAGGCTGGGAGTGGAGCAGAGCGGTGACAGCCTTTCTTATCCTCCACAGGGCTGCCACCCACAACATGTACAGAGGTTGCCGAGCATGGTGGCTCACGCCTGTCATCCCAGCACTCGGGAGGCAGAGGCAGGAGGATTGCTGAGTTCAAGGCTTGCCTGGGCTCCACAGTGAGCTCAGGGCCAGCCTGAACTACAAAGTAAGAGCCTGTCTCAAAAACAACAGCCACCACCACCAACAGCAAACATTTACAGAGGTGTCTGGTACCTGCACAAGGAGTGACCACGAGTAAAGATAAAAGCCCAAGTCAGAAGCCTCTTATCTGAAGATCAGGTAAGTTCTCAGTGGCAAAAATAAAAAAGAAGGAGGGCTGAAGACCTCTTCTCGGTGGAGGAGACTTTGTTTTTGTTGGTTTGGCCTGACACTGGAACCAAGACAAGTATATTTCCTCATCGCCCCTGGATTTATCGGCAGTAGCAGATCTACAGAGCTGCAAAGACAGGCAGGACAGACTGAAGGCTGCCAGCCCACGCCACCGCTTCCTCCCCCTTCAGAGCAGAAGTGGTGGTTGGGTGGACCCGTGGGAGGCAACCAGGGAACACCTGGAGATACATCTGTCACGGTTTCACAGCCCACTACCTCTGTCCCGCCCTGTCGGCGTGCTGGCCCATGCTGGCCCTGCCTCTCCCCGGGGTGAGCAATGTTCAACCTGCCTCTTGCTGGAGGGCCACAGAGATCTTTGAAAAATGCACATTAGACCCTGACACCCTCTGCTTACAACCTTCCAAAGACTTCCATGGCCATAGAATAAAATCCAAAGTTGGAAGCACCTTGGTTTTAAGGGCCCCCACAACCTAGCCTCTGCCTCCCATCTGCACCCTGCGAGGCCACTGCCAGCACCAGCCCTTCTGCTCACTGAGCACACTGAGCGCTCCCTGACCTCAGGACCTTTGCACAAACTGCTCTCTGCCTGGAGCACTTTTCTATGGTGCATTTAGCTTTCAGATCCTCAGCCCTGTCTTGGATTCATACTCAGTGCCAGAGACAGCTCTTCCAGTGCCACAAGAGCCAACTGCTGGATGTTTAGGAATTTTAAAAATCACCACTTTGGGGCCAGAGGGTTAGCTCAGTGGTTCCAGCACCTGCCGTGCAAGCGCAAGGTCCTGAGTTCGATCCCCGGTAACCACATATAATGCTGGGCGTGGAGACACGCCCACCAACAATCAACACCGCATACCACAATGCCGGGCGTGGTGGCTCACGCCTGTCATCCCAGCACTCGGGAGGCAGAGACAGGAGGATTGCTGAGTTCGCGGCGGCTTGCCTGGGCACCATAGCGAGCTCAGGGCCAGCCTGAACTACAAAGCAAGACCCTGTCTCAAAAAGCAAAAAAAAAAAATCACCACTTTGGTTGCTTGGGTGCATGCTACAGAGCAAGGGTTTTTTGTGGAGAATTGATGGTGCGGCATTTACACCACTGGAATTCTGACCCCATTTCCATGGCACTTGCCTCATTTAGTTGTTTATTAGGCTCTCCTGAGTATAAATTTCACAGTAACATAAATTTCACAGTCATCTTGGTCTTTCTGCTCAGTCTGGCCAATGACCATCCACAAAGCAGCCATCAACACTGGGGCGGCCACCCACGGGGCTTCCTGCCAAACAGCACTCAAGGCATCACACAACTCCCTGCAGCACAGTCAATGGCTACCCATTTCACAGGTGAGCAAATGTGTCCGTCCTGCACCGTGAGAACACAGCGCCACCTCTCTGGAGGGTGCAGGCTGTGCCCAGAGTCCTGACCTCGCCAGGTTTGCCCTGCAGGATCCCTGTCCGCTCTCAGCCACTTACTTGCTTTTCCCAAAGCATGATCTAGGTTTTCCAAGCAGTTGTTATCCTGGGATGATACAACCTACCCTGAAGTCCCCAATCTCTTGACCCTTATAGCAAGACTTTGGCCGTAAGGCTTCAGGGTGGTCCTCCAAGGCCTCTCCAACTGGGCGGCCTGGACAGCAAGGTCACCTCCAGCCACCTCCTCGGACACAGACATCAGGCGACCTCTGAGGCCAAGAAGCTCTGCTTCCTGCAGCCAGAGGCCGTCAAAGTGCTTCTGCTTCATGTACTTCCCAGGTGGCCGGCAGGTTCCCGGAGACACTACAGTGCATACCACACGGAGCTCGTGTGTGAGTGCACTGCGCCCTGCAGCTCCCAGAGGGGGCTCCCCGAAATGCACCTCCCATCGCAGGGAACCCAGTGAGCGAGATGCAGTGCTGGGGCCGCGGTGGGTCCACTCTGCCACTCGCCGGCCTGGTTAGGAGGAAGATCAAACGGCCTGAGATTTAAACACCCCCCAAAACTAACTCGTAAGTGGCACCATCTCTCCTAGGGGAGCGCGTGGAAGCACAGCTCTGAGGTGCTGCTCGGTGGACAGCAGCATGATAAAGAGGCTGTGTGACCTACCCACGACCCTGCCGCGTGCGGGCCATGGGGCAAGCGCCTCCCCACCAGCCAGCTTCCTCCGACTCCTGGTGCGACTGGCCTGAATCCGAATCTGCTTTTCCAGCCCGGCAGGTCCATCCTACCCACTTCTCTTCGTGAGAAACCCACCCAACACACCCCAAGCTCTGCCCACACCGAACAGCGACCGAACTGCCCAGTGCAACAGAGAGAAGCATCGGTACTCAGGATGCTTGCTTTTCCTTTTCTTTTTAGGAAATCAATACGGTTCATTCATGGTAGAAAAATTATTTAAATACCACCTTAAAGTATGTAAGAATTTGTGCACAGCTCTCCAACTTTTTTTTTTCATTCACAACTCACCATTAGTTTTACTTTTCATATTATAATCGACAAGCAATAATTGTATATACTTACGGGGTACCATGGACCCTAATATCACAGAAAGATTAACAAGCCCATCACTTTGCAAGCCTGTTTGTAGTGAATATTTCAAATCTACTGGTTTAGCAATTCTGAAATACACAGTGCATATTCCAGGTACCATCTGTACAAGAGATCACCAAAGCATGCTCTGTGTGTAGCTGAGATTTTGTACCCATTCTTCTAGGCACATAGATGTGAATGCTCTGCATACTGTCTGTACTTAGTACTGCAGCGTGACTATTTCCTCATCATTAAATCCTGTTTTATGAGGCAAACTCAGGAGTAGAGATGCCCCTTTGACTTACAATGATGTCGAAAACACTTGAGTCGAAAGCACACTTAATACGTCCCAAGGACCGAACCCTCAGCTTAGCGATGGGACGTGAGGCGGAGCAGGCTGCTTCCTGGGGACCACACACACTGCCACTGCCCATCTCCAAGAGAGAGGACCAACTTAAGCATCGCTAGCCCAGGGATGATCAAAATTCCGGAGGCGGGTTCCCCTGAAGGCGCACCACTCCCCCGCCACTTACCCGCAAGGCCCTCATGGCGCAACTGTATTCTCTGATGACTCCAATCCAAATGTGAGACTGATTTTCATGCTGCCCATTGGCCAAACTGTTTTGAATTTCAATCAGTTCAAATGGCAACCATGTTTTGTTTGAATCTGGGATGTGAGGGAATAGGTAGCTGCCTCAGAGCTTTGCTCTGAAGAAGTGAAAAGCCCTAGGAAGGGGGTTGCCATTCCCGACACCTACAGCGGGCACGAGGACGTTTGTACAACTGCCTGCGGATCCCAAATTCTGCATTTATTTTTGGATATAGACATCGAAGCTCATATGTTCCACCCTCACGCTGCACCGGTCCCTCAAACCCAGGCGCACGCCTGGTCAGCTCCATGCACCTTTCACACCGGTTACCCAGTGAGCGGCCCTCGCCCCGGCGGGGAGCCAGGACTAGGGACTCCACCGACAGCCCCCTCAGCTTCAACCCACTCAGGTTCCCCAAAGCCCCGCCAGCTCTGCTTCCTACACCCTCCCGCCTCGCCCCCAGGCCTCCGGCCTCTCTCGCATCTGGTCCTTGCTTCAGCGTGGGCCTCTGCTACCCAGTCTCCTCTGCACGGTAGCTGGATGCTTCTGGCTGCTGAAAGCTGGCTGTGGTCGCAGCTCTGCTCAAATCCCGTCAGCAGACACCTTACTCAGACGGAAGAGAGAGGCCGGCCGGGTATGGCGGTGCACTCTTGTACCCCAGCCCTCTGGGGAGCTGGAGCAGAAGGGTCAAATGATCAAGCCCAGCCTGGGCAACTGAATGGCTTAGCAGGGCTGTCTCAAAATGTGAAAAAAGGCTGGGGACATAGCTCAGTGTGAAGGCCCTGGCTTCAGCCCCCAACCACACACACAAAATGGCTAGAGTTCTAAACTGTGCCAGGAATCCTACGACCTACCGCTCCCTGCTTCCCCTGCAGCCCCGCTGGCCTGGGCATACGCCGGGTAGGCTCCCACCTGGGGGTCTCGGCTGCCCCCTCTGCTCGCCCTCTCTTCATTCAGCTGTCACAGGATGACCCCAGCAGCGTTTCCCAGACGCCCGCCCACCGTGACACTGCAGCCCCTCTCAGCCCGTGTCCGTCTGTGTCGCCCTCACAGCAGGGCACACTCACTGCACCTCTCCCGCCTCCACACTAGTGTCAGTGCCCAGCCGGCGGCGGCTCCTCTGTGCTGCTCCCTGTGGCCCCGTCCGTGCCCAAATTCCACATCGTGCTCAAGGTGCGAGCCTCCCCGGCTAAAGGAGGGAGGGCCGGGGACACAGAGACAGCTGCTTCTCTGCAGACCCGCCCTTTCCGTGACAGAGTTGTCTCACTGCCCATGCTGGCCTGGCCCGTGGTGACCGCTGCGTCACTGGACCTGCCCTGCTCAGGGCGGGCCAGACACAGCTGGTTGGACAAATGCACCTGGGGCCCCTGGGGCCCAACAGAGCTGCCGGCTTCTCCGTGTTGCCATGGCAAAGGCAGCCATGTCTGCCCTCTGTGCCAGCCAGGGCCTCAAGTCCAGAGCACTGGTGTGTCCGGTGCACTGTGAAATCTCAGAGAGCCATAGAAACAGGAGGAGACGTTTCACACGGGCTTGAAAACCAAGTCAGCTTCTCTTAGGATTCTAAATTAAGAATCAAGTCATTCTATATTTCTCACATCACTGGAAATTAAAAACAGACCTATGTACCACATGGCAAGCACGCTCGCTTGAGAGGCTTGATGGCCTAAAACATGCTAAATTTGTTTCCAATTACCATGTCCACACTGGAAAGCCCAAGAAGCCTAGACAGCAGTGAGGAGCTTCTGAGGCAAAGCTCGGGCCCCCAAATGCTGTGCCCAGGGCCCTCGTCCATGGCCCCGGGGTCTCGGCCCAGACACAGGGCCCTTTTCCCAGTCGCTGGCCTTCCCTCGCTGTGCAGCCCTCCGCGGCCCTGCAGGCTGAGGCACGACTGAGTCACCCAGGGGATGAGTCCGCACGTCCTGGCTGCAGCACCAGGCCTCTCAGGCTTGACCTCTGCATACAGCTGGGTTTGTTTTGTTTCATAGAAGCCAAACAAACACTTTGCAAGCCTTCCTCCTGCGCCCTCCTTGCACAGAGCAGGGCAGCACTGAGCTCCAGCGCCCCAGCCCCGCAGTCTGGCTGTCTGGGTTCACAACCAGCCAGCGGCACCAACTGTGTCCTGCGAAGGAAATGGGTTCGTGTCTCTGGGCCTCAACTTCCTCTCACGTGAATGAGGCTGAGGGTGAGGCACACCCCACCGGGCTCTCAGGAGGTACCCACGATCGTGCGTGAAGTGAGTGCCAAGCACTTGTGTGTTAACTTTCCTTCATGTTCTTTCACATCCAGCCAGGAGACTTTGGGCAGTTAAACTCCTGTTTTCTGGTCTCTGTTCTTAAAAGAAATAATCTTAAATTCTTTCACTTTTAAAATATCCTGATTTTCAGGTGCATTGAGAGTATAACCCAAACTCGCCACTGCCGCCTACATAACCTGCCCAGGCCCATCTCCCCAGTTACATCTTTCCCATTCTGGTCCAGCCACAGGAAACTCCTTGGTGCTCGTTTGATATGTCAAATTTATTCCTACCTCAGGGCCTTTGCATATTCTGTTCCTTCAACCTAGAACATCCTTTCCCTGGGTTGTCCACGGCTGACTCCTCCTGGTCCACTGGGTCTCAGCCTAAAACCAAGGTCTCCTCTCAGCGCCCTGATAAAACAGGGCCTTCTCAGCATCTTGGTATTCCCTTCCTACAGGGTCATGTTACCTAGTGCACCTGCTTACTGTTTCCTATCCACTAGGACACAAGATTCTGTGGTCCAGCACTCTGGATGGGACCTGGCACATAGTAGATGTTCAATAAACATCTGTCGAACAAAAAGAAATGAAAAGATGGAGTCCTGGTTCCTACGTGGATCGACACATCTCGAATGATTCCTCCTCCAGGGCCTGGACAAAGAAAGCCCATTCACATCCAGAGAGGTGTCGCTGTTTGCTGTCTGCCCACATTCCCTGCAACTTGAGCTAGTCTGCAGGAATGTGTCTCACTGTGAAAGACACATTATTCCAGGCCAGTTACACTGAAAGTCAGAAGAGGAGACAAAGTTGGGCTGGAAAAATGAAGTTTACGGTCTTGAGACTGTGCCGAGAGGACAGCAACTTGGCAGCCTCGTGGGGGTGGTGAGGCCGAAGAGAAGCACGAGCCAGGTCCCCGCTGCCCGCAGACCAGACAGGACAGTGCCTGTGAAACAGCTCCCGGGGTCCCTCGCTCAGCTCACTGCCCGGCTATGGAGGAACAAGGGGAACACTGTCTGCCCGGCTCCCTGGGCTCCAGACAGCAGGGACAGGACTGAACACGGGGGAAGAAGTGGCCCGTGGGACTCTAATGGCCCCTAGGTGGCAGCCTGGGAATCCCCGACAGCGTGGGATGAGAGTCCCATCTATCAGCCCCGAGCAAGTCCACGGACACGGCAGGCTCTGCTCAGCTTCGCACAAACACTGGCCGCAGACGGCGTCTGGCCGAGACAGGACCCCGGCATCTCCTCGCACCCTGTGGCCCCTGGCAGCAGAGCCCCAGCCACCCCGCAGCACACTGCAGGGCTGAGCAAGGTGCGCAGGGCTCGCTGGAGCCAGACCAGAAGTTCTGAGTCACCTTTGCCGCAACGGGGAGGAAGGTGAAGGCAGACGTGATGTGAGCCTTTCCGCTCTATTTTGGGATTTGAAGATCTAATTTCTTTCGTTTCACAGCGTGGGTTTTGGAGGCGCTCTGCAGGGCTGTGCGCTCAGAGCGTGGCTAGACGGCGGCACTGACCCGGTGGCGGGCTCCTGGCAACCGCACCTCACCCGCATCGCCCGGGAACAAGGAGCCCGTTCTTGTGGGCCGCAGCGGGCCTGGCTGTCATAAACATGACGGAAGCTGGATGCCGGCTGCCGCAGCCTGACTCCCCTCTCCGTGGAGGCGGGGCCCAGCCCGGCCGCCCTGCTCAGCCCCTCGCTCCACGCGGTCCACAGCGCTCACCGCTGTGGGCAGAGCACAGCCCAAGGGCTACAGGGAGCCGCCTGGAGCAAGAACCCACTCCCAGGGGTGCTGCTTTCATCCCCACCGGGCCGGGCCTCAGGACCATCACCCTGCTAAGGCCCAGCCTCTCGCTGCCTCTGCCGTGCTGGGTATGAAGTCTCCAGCAGAAAAACACACTCGCGCCATGGCAGTGGCAACATCTGCTGTAGTCGTTATCGCGATAGGCTAAAGAAATGAGAAGCCTGCTGGACGAGGGATGGGGGAGGGGGTGGGGCGCCAGCATTCCCAGCACCCTGGGAAACTGAGGCAGGGGATTACACAACAGAGCCCAGCCTGGGCAGCACAGCAACTTAACGAGAACCTTCTGTCTCAGAACAAAAATTGTACAGGACTAGGATGTGTGAAGCTCAGTGCAAAGAAGTAAGTTAGTAACCCAGGATCTCTTCCGCTCAGCACCAGCACCATGACTGACTCCTGACTGTGAGGCCAAATGACGCTTTGGGGGCTAGGTCTCCCCTGGACTCCGTAGAATAGTTAGGCGCGATCTTGGGCCCCTGCCTACTCAACACCAGAAACCCCTTTTCCCCAACTGTGACACCAAAAATACCCCAGAGATGTCATCTAGGAGACAAAATTTAACACTTCAGTTAAGCTAACACGTGGAGAAAGGGGTTTTCCTGCACATACGTTGTGTGGGACGCTGACCTTGTCCGTCAGAAAGGGCAGTCAGCAGGAACTTCAAGGCATTCCCTGACTAGTACGGTGCAGCACACCTGTAATCCTGGCATTCTAGGAGGCTGAGGCAGGAGGATTACAAATTCAAGCTTAGCCTGGCCAATAGTGAGATCCTGTCTCAAAATAAAAAGGGCTGGGCTGGAGATTTAGCTCAGTGGTTCTGGTGCCTGCCACACAAGTGCAAGGTCCTGAGTTTGATCCCCAGCAACCACATACTATGCTGGGCATGGTGTCTCACTCCCACCAGCCATCAATACCACATACCACAGTGCCGGGCGTGGTGGCTCAGGCCTGTCATCCAAGCACTCGGGAGGCACAGGCAGGAGGATTGCTGAGTTCGAGGCTTGCCTGGGCTCCATAGTGAGCTGAAGGCCAGCCTGAACTACAAAGTGAGACCCTGTCTCAAAAAAATAAAAAATAAAATAAAATAATAAACAGGGCTGGGCAGGTGGCTCAGTAGAAAATCCCTCCTGCCCATTTCTCTGTCGCTTCCCTCCTCTTTTTCCTACATGGAGCCTCCATACACAGCCATCCAGACCCTGTAAAAGCAAAGGAGGTCAGCCCACTCCCCCACTCGAAACCATCAGTGGCTTGCTGCCTCACAACCAGGTCCTGCTTGGCACAATTACGTCTCTCTTCACCCCGGGCTGCCTCAGTCTCTTGTCTTATTCATTGTAAGCCACTGCACAGATCCCCTTGCTAGTCCTCAAGAACCACCTAACCCTGCCTCAGGGCCTTTGCACCTGCCACTTCTCTCTTAGGACTGCTCTTTCCCAGACTGTGTTTCCTCGTCATCATTCATATACCAACCTAAACTGATTCATTCCTGCAGAAGTCACTCCTGACAGCTCCAGCACAAGACGCGCCACCTCCCCGGTGCTCTCGGACCCTGTTTTCTTCCTTGGAGGTCGTGTGTCACCACCTGAAACGCTCCTGTTCGGGCTCCACTCTCAGCATCTGTCACCCACAGAATGAACACAGCACAGAAGAGACCCCTGCCTCCCTCCAGGGCTGCAACAGAGGTGCTCAGCAGGAAATCAATGAGTGATCTGTATTTTCTAAATATTTTACAAGAACCAAAGCCTTTCTTATAAGAAAACTACACTGAAAAGCAGTTGTAGCAGTGCCTCGCTCAGCACTTGGGGCATCGCCCCCGCCCGCCGACCCAGGCTCCCCGCACGCTCTGTCCACCGTGGCCAGCAGCACCAGAGCTCTCCCTGGGACTCTGCAGATGGGAAACCAAGGCTCGGTGCACTCGCTGCTCAGACCCACGCTGAGACGCTCAGCGGCACAGCCTGGACGCCCTCTGCCTCCTCCACAGGGTTTCCGTGGGATGAGACGGCCCCGCTCCGGGACCCTCGGGGGAAACACGGGCCAGTGCGGGAGCAGATGTATCAGCACACGCGTCTCCTTACACAAGGTTTCCTCCAAACTGACCTTTGAAGCCGGGGCCGGGCAACCTATGCCTGTAATCCTGGCCACCTGGGCGGCCAAGGCAAGAGAACCCCAACCCCAGGGCCAGTCTGGCAACTTGGCGAGACCCTGTCTCGTTCACAATGACGACCTCTGTGAACGGCGGCACTGACAGTAATTGTCAAAGAAGCTGCCAGTCCCGAGTCCAGTGATCCGGCTGTTCAGAGACACGGGGGGTGACCACGCCCGTCTCCTCGCCCTCTTACTCACCACCTGAATGGCCGTCCAGAAAGTCCGTCCCG
The DNA here is from genome assembly GCA_004025085.1 of Thryonomys swinderianus. NCBI lineage: Eukaryota > Metazoa > Chordata > Mammalia > Rodentia > Thryonomyidae > Thryonomys > Thryonomys swinderianus. The sequence goes on from PVIC010002930.1 coordinate 36,869, forward strand.
GGAGGGAAAGGGAGTGGGGAGCGCCCGCTGTCTGACACAGGCCGGGCCAGCGATGAGGCTCACTAGAAATAAAACTGCTGCTTACTTTCTGTCTGGTTTCCGAATTGCTTTTTCCTGGTTAAAAGGTGCCAAGCTTGGCAGCTTTCTAAAAATTTTAAAATTCTCAGCAACAAATATTGGTTGAACGTTGCCTATTCATCAAAGAAGAGCCACGCGAGGGCAAATGGGCTCGAGAGAGGACTCTGACCTTCATCAGAGCGCCAGCAGGTGCCGCGGCTAAGGAAACGCTGCAATCAGGCCAGGCAGAGCACCGGGCACTGACCTCAGAGCGGACGTCGGTCAACTTCCCGGGTCTTCAGAGACACCCGGGAGAGGGACGCTGTTATCTGACACGGGCACAGAGAGGGCGGGAGACTCTTTCCAAGATCACACAGCCGAGATCAGCCAGGATTCCAGTTTAGCAGGTCGAGCTCCAAGACCCGCTCTCTGGACGCCCGCTGTCTCTGAAGGGGGAGAAAAGCAGCTGCCGACAGCTGTGCTGTGTCCCCTAAACCTCGGTCACTCTCCACCACTTCGCTGGGCTTTCACGGGACCGTCCGTTGCTCAGTCTCTCCTTCACGCTGAACTCCTATCTTTACTTGCAGAAAGTGATTTCCGAGGGTCCTTTACGTCACTGCCCTAGGCAGGAAACCAGGGACACCTGGTGCAAATCAGCGATGGGCACAGATCCACAACCAACAGAGGCACCATTCAATGCCACCTTCCTGCCTGCCAGGGCACCACAAGAGCAGGCTGCACACAAAGACCTCAGAGAAGGCGCCGGCCTGTAGCAGAACCAGGGCTGGGAGCCAGGGTGGGAGGCTGCTGCTCCCAAGACTGGATCACCAACAGGCCAGGGAAGCAACGCGCCTGACCAGAGCCACACAGGCGGTGTCAGCACCCAGGTCCCCCGTGTGCTACACAAAGGCCCCGCCACTGGGCTGGCACACACACACCCAGTCGGGCTAACAACTCTCCTCCAGAGACGACAGAGCCCGGTGCGCTTCCTGGGCTGGGAGCCACAAGGGGAGGGAAAAAAGAAAATCCACCAGCATATAAAGACCTGATGGATTTTTCAGAAAAGAGAAGTGGTGTTAGTTCAGGTGTCTCACACGTCTCCCATGACGGCAGATGTGCCCGCAGGGGACGGCAGAATGTTGATCTGAGTGTGACAGCAGCTCTCCCAGGGAAAAATCTTGTTCCGCAGCAGCCCCCGACCCCATGGAATGAACAGCCCCACGGCGCCACTCCCGCTCCCCAGGACACCCCCGCAGAGTCGGGGGAGGTGTGCCGGTACCCACAGTGCCGTACTCCGACCACGCAGCGACGGCGGTGCCAACAAGCTGGCAGCACAGCTCCCACCCGGGGACAGCCACACTTGTGGGAGCACGGAATCGGGCAAACGCTGCTCCCCCACCCACAGGAGCTCAGGCCTCTTCCCTCGCTGCGCACGAGCACAGCTTCCTGTCTAGAGGCTGGGGAGGAAGCCGCAGCCTCACGCACCCGGGTCATGGGTCCCACGGCCCGAAGGAAGGCCCGGCTCAGACTTGGCTTCTGGAAGGACCCGGAGGAGAGGCTGCACAATGAATGGGTGTGAGCTTACGTGAGCCCGGCATGGCGTGCAGCGGGTGCTGCGACGCCAAGACTCATCCATCATCCTCTCGCTGAAAAGCGGGAACACAAACAACAAAAGCCCGGCGGCCTCCTTTAACCAGAACCAAACACAAAAGCCCCGGAGAGAGCGCTTCCTCTCCGTGTTTCCCTTTTCCGGCCCAGAGCCGCCACCAGGCCAAGATAAGGGGCTGCGGCAGACGGAGGGTTTCAAAGGGCTGCCACACCCCTCCCGCGGAGCCCACCCCGCCGGCTGCCAGCGCCGGTGGCCACTTGGAAGAGGTTTAAGGCTCACGCAACTGCGGGGAGGAAGTGCCGCCTGTCAAGTGGGTGATGAAACGCTCCCTGTGGGCAGCTTCCCTTTCAACTGCATCCAAGGCAGCGTCCGGCCGGCCAGGCGAGCGTGCGCCTTTCAAGTCGCCTGAGGGCCCCTGGCGGGTCCCTGCGCGCTGGAGTTCATAGCTCGGGCACAGGGTTATGGGGACAGGACTGCGTCCCACGCGGTCTGCAAAGGCATGAACACCACCTGGCCCTGCGTGGCCCTGGGAAACTGTCACGGATCTCGCAGCAGCACGACCCCATGGCAAGGTCCCCTAAGCGGGGCCTCCATCTTCACTCTCAGGACTCCCGCGCTCTCTAGGGCGGCTGCGCATGCAGAATGAGAGCTGCTGGCATCACATCTGAGTGACGAGATCCACGATAAACCAGAAACTGTTCTGATCCTGCCGGCAGGTCCCCTCGCAGGGGCCATCCAGACACGCGGGGGATGCTCCCGTCCTCTGGGAAGAGACGGCCTCTCATGCTGTCCACCTGAGCCCACGCCTCACTGAGCAGGGTCTGAAGGCAGCTGGCACCTCCGCTGAGGCTGCAGCCACCAGGAAACCCAGCTGGGCCCCTCCCCTG
>PVIC010002930.1:39521-73109 GCA_004025085.1 Thryonomys swinderianus
CCCCCCCCCCCCCCCCCCCCCCCCCCCCCCCCCCCCCCCCCCCCCCCCCCCCCCCCCCCCCCCCCCCCCCGCTGGCCGCAGGCCACACCCCCAGCTGTTCCAGGGATAATCATGGACACACACCTCAAAGGCTAAGGGCCGGACGGTGTGAGACACGAAAAGTGTAGGGCGCTCAGGACAGAGCCTGGCACACACAGGGGCTCCGCGAAAGGAAGCAGCTGTCCTCACTGACACAGCCCCACACCGGCTCCTGAACCGTCCAGGGAGCGTCTGCTCACCACAAGCGATCAGTGCCTTGAGCCAGGGCCCCGAGGAAGGACCCAGCGCACCGCCCTGCTCTTGCCCTGAGCTGTGCTGTATGATCTCAGAGAGGCCGAGTGAGCCCAAGGCCAGGGCCTCAAACTGGAAAGCGCTCCCAACTGAGTCCAGCACACGGCCGCCCTTTTCTGCCGCTCCAGCTTCCTCTTTACGTTTCCCTTTTACTTTCAAGGGGAAGCTCACCTCCATCGGTGACTCACCCCACTTGGCTCTTGAGAAGCCTGGACCCTCCTCACTCTATACAATGCCCCAAACCTGCCCCTCTGTGCAGCCTCCCACAGCCAGCGGTGACCAGGGCGACAGGCCAGGGCCACAGCCTGCCGGAGAGCTTCCCGGCAGGCGGGGAAGCAGCCTTTGCTTCAGGGGAGAAAGCTCACTGGTTCCTCACGGGCTGCCAAGGCCCAGCTCCCACGCTGGGCCCCAACACTGGGGTCCCCAGTGCCTGGAGGAAGTTCATTACTACGCTGACAGTCGGGTACCATCCGGACCCGGTGGCAGGTGGTCACCCCGTCACCAGACAGCCACTGGACAGCCGCCCCAGGACAACCCCTGCTGACCCCAAAGACACCTCTCTTAAGATCTGAATGTGAGCACAGCAGTCAGATTAAAAAGAAGGGGAAAAAGTGCGGCTTCATGCTTTCAAGGAGAGAGAAGCGCATCTCTCACGGCCGGCAGGATGAGGTGTGGTGCCTCCGAGGCACACGCACGTCTCCCCTCTCCTCTTCGGGGGACGGAGGAAACCGGCTTGCTACCCTCTCAAGTCCACGTCTGAGCTTGAAGACAACAAGCGTCCCCCACCCCACCCGCCACCAGGCCTGGGAGCGCAAACCAGCCACGCCAGTGGGGTCCACACCTGTGTCATCTACACAGGAACACCACGTCACGCAGGCCGGTTCTCCCGCTTTGTCACTATGGAAATGTGTGGGACAGAACAGATCCTGATCTTACAAGGACAAAAGGACAAGAGAGGTGGAAGGATCGCTTCCGTATCAGAAAAGAAGCCTTCGAGCATCCGCTGGGCGTCAGGCAGGGGTCCAAGTTCTCTTCTCAGAGATTCCCCAGGGCAGACTGCAAACCCCTGCCCAGCTCCCTGGTGAGAGCCCCGGGGCGGGACACGAGTGAATGCACCGGGCCTAGCAGGTGCCAGGGGACCAGAGAACCCGGGCCAGGCCAGGGAGGCCCAGGACAGCTCCCCACTGTGGACACCCCGGATCCTTCCCATCAGCTCGGGGTCCGACTTGGGAGGAGCTACCTACTGTGTCACCTGCTGTCCAAGACCCTGAGCGGCTCAGACAGGTGTGTGGAAAAATGTGCCCCCAAGCGCTCAAGAATCCTCTCACCTGCACACTCCAGGCCACTACTGTGTCCCCGCCTCCAAATCCACGTCCCAGCCAAACCCTCCTCACTGTCCACCCGTGCTGTGACCCTTCCCCATGCCAGAGGAAGGAAGCGTACTTGTGAGCAAGTAAGAATCCCTGGCACTTACTCCATTCCTCTCACCAGCTCTTTCCGGGTGGCTTCATCACCTTACAGACACAGAGAGGCACACACGAGTTGCAGGCCCTCCTGGGATTTGAACACAGATCATCCAACTCCATCCCCTCGGCTATGGATCTCTCTGTTAAAACTGCCCTCAGAATCTCAATTCTTTCTCTCTCCAGCAGCCCTAGAGCTCCCTGAATTCCACGTCTGGTCTCACTGCTCCCTGTACCCCCGATTCAGAGCAGACCCTTGGTAAATGCTTGTTGTGTGATTGAGCAAGCGTTGCTGTCCAACCTGGCTTCCAGAATAAGAGAGCAACTAGGCACCAGAGGGCACAGAATCTACTCTGTTCTCAACAGGTCAGCTGGGTTTTGCGAGCGCCTCCACCGAGGAACGGCACTCTCACCCCAGCTGAGCCCCCTTTCCCTACATGCAAACACCTCCGGCCCGTGGGGCTGCCCCGAGACCAGACTTGGGTTGGTTCCCTGCCCAGGCACAACGTCCCGCAACCACAGCAGAAGGCACTGGGCGCGGGAGGAGCGCACAGGAGAAGCTTCTCTGGACACTCGCCGTGCGTGGTCCCACCGCACAGCTTTCTATCCCCTGGGTGTCACGGTGGGAGCTGTGCCCAGCACCGGGCACCTTCCCAGGGCCCTCGCACATAAGCCCACCCTCCCTCCCGAGGGGCTTCACTCTGAGCCCAACTCTCCCGGGTCAGTGCAGCCCCCTCTGCCCAGGGAGGGGACAGGAAGGGCCGGGGCCGCAGGGAGGCTCGCGGGCTGTGGACACAATGGACAAGCCCGCCGCTTGTTCAGAGACGAGCCCGGGACCCCCGATCCCAGCACGGCCCTAAAAGCATCAGTTCAAAGTTAAAGTTAGATACACGCAAAGCTGAAGCCTCCCGGGGAACTCGGAACTCAAAAACAATACTCTCTTTGACTGAGAAACCACAAGGGAACACCCACAGCATACTTCTTGATTAAAAAAGGAAAGTGAAAAATAAGAGTTCTTTTCCTTCTTCTTAATCATTATAAAACTAACTCACGCCGCCTCCATCAAGCCATGGCTGCCGCTGGCCCCGATGGAGCCCAAGTCTCACTGGCTACAGAAATGAGGGGCGGAGGGAGCTCGGGTGCATCCCAGGGAGCTGAAAGGCCCCTCTGGATCACGGCCGCTTCCTGCCCCTGCTTCCCTGGGCAGGAAAGCACCACGAGGCCGCCTGTGTCCGCTCCGCCGTCCCCAGCACCGGCCGCATCCCAGGCCGAGGCAGAGGGGGAAAGTGAGACACAAGCCATCGCTTTCACACGAGAGACCAAGTGCCAGCCCTGTGCTCAGGACACAGGGGCAGGGGATGGAGGGAAGAGAGACACGCGAGGAGGAGGAGGACCTGGTGGACAGCGGGAAGGAGGCAGGAAAATGGGAGGGGAGGAAGGAAGGGAGGAAAACACATCAGACCACGAAGAAAAGAACACACACACCGAGCCCATTCTGACAGAATAATCAAAACGCTTCTTCGAGGAAGGGGTATCAGAACGGTGCAGGGAAAGGAGCGGTGTGGCTGTCTGGGAGAACTGAGCGGCAAGTGCAAAGGCCCTGAGGCAGGAGCCCATCTGGAGTACGTGACGGCAGGAGAGGCAGGTAGTGACCAACTGACACAGGGCCTTGCGGCACACAGGGTGTGAGCGCCTAGCGAGGGGGCGCAGAGGGTTCTGAGCGGAGCACTGCCCTGGACCAGCCTACACTGAAAAGACTCTCTCGGCTGCTATGAAAGGAGCAGACCGGACAAGGGGCCTAAGAGGAGAGAACTCAGCTACGGGGCTGCTGGCGTCACCCGGCCTCAGGATGACGACAGCCCTGTCCGGGTGGCAGAGCCAGGAGGCAAAAAATGGTCGACCCAGTGGCCACAAAGTGCAGTATCCGCTCCCCAGGCAAAAGCAGACCCAGGATGGATGCCCATAGGTCAGTGGGACCGGGGTGAAATTCACAAGGGAGAGAGGAGCAGCCAAGGGAGAGAAAGCAGCTTGAGGGGCCCCAATCACACTTCCTGGAATTCCATTTTCTTCTTTTGTAAAATTTTTAAAAATCACTACACGACACATAGTAAATGTACATGTTTACGGGACAGTGTGACGTTTCAACACTTGTACACAACAGGGGGTGACAGGGTCAGGGTCACTAGGTGTCCATGGCCTCAGTCTTATATCCTGTCTCCGTGCTGGGAACAGTCAAAACCCTCTTACTAGCTATTCTGAAATAAGGGCTCAGCTTTCTCCTTGAGGACCTTAGGGCCTGACTCCTAGGGCTGAGATGGGTCACCCAGGTTGGTGCTTAGATAATATCTGCCTCATATCTGTGGCTCAAAACATAATGCACTCTGAGCCCAGCCTTGAACAGTCTCAGTCATAGCTGTGGCAATTTATAATTCACGGCATTTGTGCCTCCACAGAGTCATCTGCAACCATAGCGATGGCTTCTGACCAAGCACGTAGTGGGAGATGGAAGGAGACAGTGTTCGCCTAGCGGAAGGCCCGGCGCACAGGGAGCCCCGGTGAGACACACCCAGATTGGACGTGCGCACCCCTCGACTAGATGATTTCTAGGTCTCCATCTAGCTCAGGCTTCATTCCCAAAGTCAGGGTTCAGGTCCAAGCCGCCAGAACGAGCCGGCCCTGGAGCTGCCCGGGAAGGTGGGCGGGTGGAGGGAGGCCGGAGCTCCCACCCGCGTGGACAGAGCTAGCAGGTCCCTTCTTCAGCCGCGCAGGTGCTGAGCCGGGCATCCACCCAGCTTACTTTGGGCAGAGAGGAAGAGCCATGCGGTGAGGCTGCAGAGCAGGACATGCGCAGAGGAGGGAGCCTGCAGCCCCCGCCCGGCCAGGCAGTGAGGCGAGGGAGAAGAGGAGAAAGGCGAGACCCATCGGGGAGAAGGAAAGGCCTGGTGCAGGGCCTGCGTGGTGGCAGGAAGCACTCGCCCCCATCTAGGGTTAAACTCAAAGGCCTTAATGGACAGGCAGGTCTTACAATGAAGCCAGCAGTCAAGGCCAAGACAAGCAGACAAACCAAGTCCACAACCTGAAGACTCCCGAGATCTTTCTAATGATGACACTGCCAGGGCCACCGCTAGCTTGTCTCATGCTTTAGTGCGAACTAGCAAAAGCTGTCTCTTCCTCTGTACCTCAAGCAGGTACATGTCAGAACATGGTCCTAATAAATACACAAATGTGAAAGGCACCCATGTGATAAGAAAAAGCAGTGCACAGCCTGTGCAACTGTCCCCAGTGATACATAACAGAGTTCTTGGGGCTATTGGAGGCCTCTAGCTGTACTCCACAGTCCTATCAAAGGGACTAAAATGTCACAGTAAAGCTCACGCAGAAACCAGACACCATGTTCACTGTCAACGCTGAACTCACAAACTGAACCTCTCGCTCCTACCGCCATTCCGATGCCCAGGATGGACACCCAGCAAGCTCCTGCCCCGGAACCTCTATGCTGACTCTTCCCACGGCTGTAACACCCTCGCACAATAATGACAGCTCACTCCCTCACTGCACTCAAAATCCTCTCTAAATGTCACCTCTTGAGAAGTCCTATAAATAGCACCCTCACCACCCCACTGTCCTCTTCCTGCCTTCCTCTTACTGCCTGTCAATGAGCAGCCTGTACATCTGTTTGTGACCTGTCTCCCTCCTGCATTGTGCCAGCGCTGCCGGCCACACGGGCTCTGTCACGAAGGACTCACCCGCTGTAGCGCTGCAGAAGCTGCCACACACGACGGGTAACTAAATGGCGTGGCTGTGCGCCCATGAGACTTTATTTAGAAAGGCGGTGGGGGCCGGACTGAGCTGCAGTCTGACGACTCTAACCCAGCATGCTGGAGCAGGGCCCGAGATGCCACGTTTCTAACACATTAGACGTCCGTGCCGCCGCCCCACAGAGCAGGAAGTCCCCGGCACAGGTCTGGGCAGATGGCAGAGGGGTAAACAATGCCGGCTGGATCAAGAGAAGACGCCAGGAAACCCACTCCTGTTCCTGCACAAACTGGCCTGCCTGTGTCTCAATCGCGCCAGGCCTTTACCCACACCATGCAGCGCTCAGATTTACCTGGGCTGCATCTCTTTCTGATGGACAGCAGAAGGCCTGGGGGAGGGGGTGCTGCGGGCTCCCTCCGGGTGCCTTGGCCCCGGGTCTCATAGCGTCCGCCTGATGCAGGTCCCGAACTCTCTTCCCTGGGACACACGAACCATCGTGTAATAAGCACCCAACAGGAAGAGGGGCCATGCTCAGCAGGAGCCTGAGCCACTTATATCAACAATGCTGAGATCGGGTCGGCTTTGCCGCAGCCCTGTGCACGAAGTCAAAACGCAACGCCTTCCCCCAGTCAGCAGTAGAGCTGCCTGACCATTCACGGGGAATGTAAGGTCTCCTGGCATCCTGCCGAGTCACTGGCAGGCCGTGATGCTGATGAGGGTGGCGACGAGGCCTGTGAGCACAAGCACAAGAGCACTTGGCCTCTGAAAGCATCCTCAAGAAACGGGCGGTGCGGTGCCCAGGCACAGGCAGCAGCCACCAGGTCACACAAGGAGACCCTGCCTTTCTGGAGCGGACACTTCTCAAATCCCACACCGTATCAATGCATAATACAGTTAATTTACATAAGTACCCACAAATTAATTTACATAAGGAAGCAGGCAGTGTGCTAAGAAGAGCTTTACATGCTTAGCTCATTTACTCCGGGAAAATCCCAAAAGATAGGTCACTGGGCAGACCGAGGCTGGGGTTGGGGGTCCAATCTGCCTCGTTTGAACCATCCGTGCAAAACAGTGAGGAAAAGCTGGGGCTGCTCAGTGGGTCCTGAGGCCATCGGAGAGCGGGCCTGAGCATCCGTCTGCACTCAGAGGCCGATACCCGGGAAGGACGGGTCTCTGAGCCAAGCATGTGCACGCAGGCTCCTCTGGGCTCTGCTCTCGCCCTGGCACCCCGGGAGCATCTCCAGGGCCCACAGCCCCAAAAAGTGCCCCTGCGCTCAGCACGGCTATTGCTCTGCCTCCACCTGGCCGCAGAGAAGGCTGCCAGCTGGGCAGGCGGCGGCACCCAGGGCGGGCAGAAGCCTCGATGATGCGACGAGCAGGCCCTGACGTGACATTTCACTGGACTCAATTTAATTTCTGAACCTTTCGCTACTATCTAAGCATCAATGAGAGCTCCCAGGAGCCACCTGGGAAATTATCTCAGGGTCATTAGTAATTTCTATTTGTTCCTCGTGGCCTAAGAAGGTAAGAGTATGCGATTCTGAGCTAGACCACCTAAGTGCAGCTCGTGGTTCACCCACTTCCTGTGTGACCTTAGGCAAGTTACCCAGCCTCTCTGTGCCTCTAAGTGCTGCCGAGGAGTATCAGGGGAGTGTGTCCGCTCATGCACAGCAAGTGCTCCAAACAGTTCCTAAGCTCACTGTTTGCCCCCTGGTGTTCTCAGAATCGCCCGGTGGGGCCAGATGATGTCCGAGGACAGAAGCTGGTGCCAGGACTTCAGGGCACAACACAAGAAATACGGAAAAAGAACTATGCCAAAGCGAAACCAGTAGTTCGGGCCAGGTAATAAAGGCCGCTTTCCACATCTTTTGCTATACTTTCCAGCATTCTTCCTGAGTTTAACAAGAAAAAATAATTCAACTAAAATGAAAAAAATAATTCAACTAAAACGCAGACACACAGATATATGTGTGTCTAGATACATGGGCCTTATCTATATAAATATACACACGTGCACGTTTATATAAGGAGCACATCTAGCATACATGTATGTGCACTTACATCTGTGTGCAGAGGGATGTTTGTACCCATGTCCAACTGTCGAGAAGCTCTTCTCCTGAGCTGCATCTGGTGGGGGTGAAGGTACCCCATGCAAAGCTGAACCCCAAATCAGAGCTGGTGCTGCTGTCCCTTCTTTTATTCTAGCAGGATGTTCATGGTTCAGGAGAAAACCAGCAATGAGGCACACCCCACACCTGGGCACGGAAGGCCTGCTCTGAGCGTCCCCGCTAACCCCCCCTCAGAAGAGAGGGAGGACCCACAAAAGGCATTGATCTCTGAGCCTCAGTGTCCTCATCTATACATGGGGTTAGTAAGAGCACTACCACCTCCCAGAGCTGGCACCCAGCGCTGTGGTGGGCATGTGGGTCACAAGTGACAATGTGCTCCTGGGGACACCACTGAGCCTCGTGTCCTCATCCCCAGAGCAGGAGTAGCACCCGCCTGGGCCGCGCCGCGTGACACCCTGTTCAGGGGGTAAGACGTGACCACGGCCAGTGCTGGCCCAGCCTTCCAGGAATGGAGAAAGAAGAGCTCTGACGCCCACACTGTCTCCAGGAGGCAGAGAGCAGGGCCACTGGTGAGGCCACCGGTTCCTGCCTCCTCCCACACCCCCCACTGTCCACTTAATGGCTCTGTTGTCAAGGGAGCTGGCATCTTCTGAGGCAGTTTGGAGTCTCATTCATGGCCCCAAATTAGAAAATGCTGCCTGTTCGGTGGAGAGATCTTGGTCCCAGAGCCCAACCCACAGCACCCCGGAAGGGCAGCAGGGCCAGCTGAGGACGTGGGAGCGCCTCACACACGCCATGGCCTGCGGCGGCACAGAGCCTTTAGGGGCTCCTGGGCATGGCCACGGCCTCCTGTCTCACGCATGCACAGCTGACAGGCGCATAAAGAGCCCCCTCCACCTCCAGCAGGTGCCTCTTTCCCCATGGCTTCGCGTTTGGAGGCAGCTGGGGGAAGGCAGAATCCGAACCCCAGCTCTGGGTCCCCTGCCCGAGCCATCTGGCTAAGCTGGCCCTTGGCCGAGGGGCTGCAGAAGGGCCTGTCATGACCTGGTCCCATCTCACCTGGGGCCCCCCAGGTACCCAGATGCCATCTGTATGTATATGCTCCGTGCCAGGCCCAACGCAGAGCAGCCAGCAGCAGGCAGAGGCCGAGCCAACAAGCAGATGAAGGGAAGGTACAGCCAGAGCGACAGCCGTGGCGAGGGCCGCACTGCTTCCTGGCCCCGACACCGGACAACCTGCGTGCACTTCCTGCCCGCTCTCCCATCCGAAAGGGAAGAACGAGGGGCTGGAGGTTACAAGGATGAAGGAGGAGCATGCAGGCAACACAGCGTGCAAACAAATGACCTCCTGGGTGCTCCCTGCGGCCTAGATCTGCTTCATGCCAACAGAGACGGCCGCGCGGGCACAGCGAGCTGGCCTACCACCCGCAGAGCTCAATGGGCCCTGATCTGCATATTGGCTGCTACATTTCTCAGCAGAAGAGCAGTGGCTTCCGGGCCTGCTCAACACCCACGGTCACGGGGGTAACTACTGCTTAGCATCTCAGAACTCAGTCCAGGCCTCAAACATGATAACAAGTACTCCACTAATAAGGGACACTGATACAGGGCCCGGGATGTAGCTCAGTGGCACCATCCCTGCCTCCCACGCACGAAGTCCTGAGTTCTGTCCCCAGTATGCAAAAATAAATAAACAAACCTTGAAACATCCCCAGCCCTTTGTTCTTTTTTTTCCTTTTGTGACAGGCTCTAAGTTGGCCAGGCTGGCCTAGAACTTGAGGTCCTCCTGCCTTAGCCTCTCGCGTAGCTAGCTAGAGAATCGAACCACCATGCCTTGCACTTCAGTTACTCTCAGCAGAACAGTCTGAGAGACAAAGATCTTCACTTTGTAACTGAAGACACCGCAGCCCCACGAGCACCTGGACTGACCAGGCAGCCCCGTGAGTGTCAGCAGCGCCTCCCTAACAGCTCCCGCCGGGCAGCCCACCCACAGCAGAGCGGCTGCTGCCTTCTGACTCTAAGCCCTAAGCCAGCGGGGCCAGCACCAGCTGGGCTGCCATCCTTAGCTCCCTGCTCCGTGTCCCAGTTTCCTTGTCTGTAAGACGAGCCTAGTAATTCTACCACCCGTACCCACGGCGCAGCTGCAGAGACGAAGCAGGTCATTTTGGGACAGCGCGGCACGCTCTCTGTGCCCCCTGCAACACCGGGCTGGGTGCAGGGCCTAGACATCTGCGGTGTCTCCAGCGCGCTCCCACCAACTGCCAGAAACACTTCCATCTCAGGCTCGTGTCACGTCGGGGGAGCGGCCTCTCCGACATTCTGGAAGCTTTTGGTTTTCTGCTAGAGCTTGGGAGGTCCCGGACGGAGCTGGGCCCAGGGCCGCTTGCCCCACCGGTCAACCAGCAACCTCCCAGCCGCCACCTGTGTTCTCGCTTCAGCTCTGGAGTCTCTCTCGAGACCCTGTCCCGGGGGGGCGGGGCCAGGAGTAGCCCTCAAATGTGCTTGTCTGAAATGGACTCTCTCTAAGTTAAATCATCACTGCACTGAGCCAGAGACACACAGCTGAGGACAGAGAGGAAGGTCTCCTGATGCACTGCCCACCGGGCCGGAGCCAGTCACCACTGAAGACGCCCCTTCTCAAAACAGGAGGAGCCCTGGTGGAGAAAGAAAAGGTTCCCCTACCCCAGGGACCCAACCATGCCCTAGGCTGCCACCGTGCACAGCCAGTGGGAACCCTGCCACCCACAGCTGGTCTCAGATGCTGGTTAGACCGACTTGTAATCAATCCCAAACCCACCCACGTCTAGTGACACCCCCGACCCCTGGCCGAGCCACTGCCCCTCAGCGGAATCTCACATCCTGCTCCTCCCTGACCCGTACCTCAGCCTCCGCCCTTGCAGGGCACCCTGAGCACAGTCCCCTCTCCAGGCAAGGTCCACAGCTTGGCGTCCCCCACACTGTGCCCAGCCCCCTCCAGCCCAGACCTTCCCTCCCCCCGAGCCCTGCACCCCCACACCACGCCTCCCTCCCCTGCAACGTGGCGCCTCAGGGAGCCCAGCCAACCTCTCTCCCCTGCTCTCGGCTCTGGCCGCTTCCTGTGGGACTCACCGCGTCCCAGCATGCTCCCGAACGGCCCCACTATGAGATGGAAACGCCAGCTTCCCCTGGCCAGCGAGTTCTGCTGCCCGCTCACTCCCTGCTGCAGGGCAGGTGCTGCGCAAGATCCAGAAGGAAGGAAGGAAGGAGCGAGCGAGGGTCCCCAGCCCCAGCCAGACGCCTCCCGTGCCAGCCTCTCGGGGCCGAGCCTTTCCCTCCCTGTCAGAAAGCCCCTCTGAACCAAGGCAGCAGCCCAGCAAGACCAGCTTCCTGTCAGCAGGCGGGAGGACTCCAAGCACAAAATGTTATCAGTCCGACAGAAGCCAGCAGCCCGGCGGCCAGCTGCCAAAGAGCGAGGGGTGCTGCCTGCTGTCACCTCGCTTCGCCTGCAGAGGAGAAAAGGCAGCTGGCTTCTTTCTGCCCATTCCTGGACACAAGGCTAAGTGACCGGCAGTGAGCGCACAGGTGCGCATGGGGCCTGCTCCTCCCTCTGCTCAGCTCATCGCCGCTGCCAGGCGAGACAGCAGGCAGGCTCCAACCCTGCAAGAATTCCTCCTCAAGGAGCCCCATGAGCTTGTTCATACCTCTCAGCCTCCGTCTGAAAGAATCCAGATCACTGCCCTGGGAGGTGAGAGCCACAGCCCAGCGCCATCTGCAACTACCCAGCCCCCAAGAAAAGGACGCCTTTTGATCATTCTTGTAGTTGAAGACATAGTCCCAGAGAGTGGCGGGGCCCCAGCAAAAGGACAGACGAAGAACACACCAAGGGACCCTCCCCAGGACCCTCCGTGCGGAACAGGCCCCCGGCTAGAGTCGGCCACCTGGATCTGGGTGTGAGAGTCCAACCCTGTGGCTGGACAGCATTTAGAAACCACGCAAATCCCACTTCTTTGTCACCTCCTTCCCTACCTGAAAGCTTCAAGTAGCGACTCAGCTACGCTGCTCTCAATGGCGCGTCACCTCCTCGCCAGGACCCTCCCTCCAGAGCAGTGTCCAAGCACCACTTCTTGGCATGATTAGTTTGGCGGGGGTAACTACGCTGACTTACAGATCCACCGGATGACCCTTTAATCAGCCATCACCTCTTATCATGAGGCCCAACTCCCACCTGAACTTGGGGGACTCCCTGTCCCTCCTCCACCTCCACACCCTCCTCAGACAGCCCAGACCGCTGTCGCGCAGCTGCTGAAATGATCGCGTCGAGCAAAGTGCCAGCCCCCGAGCGGGTTCTCCACAGGACCCTGGCGAAGGGCCTGAGTCAGGAGATCCAAAAGCATTGAGGGCTTTGGAGCCTTCCTTCCAAGACCAAGTCGTACTCGGGAAAGAACAGAACCGAAAGCCCCAGCCCAGCCCGGCGCACGCACACGCTTTTTACTTTAACTTAAAGAGGGCGAGGTAATCTCGTGCTCACCTCCTTGTGTAAGGAGGGGCTTAAAACCACCAGGCATGCACAGACTGAAATTCTATAATGTGGCAAATATAAAGAGGGGAACTCGGGGAAGGAGCCGCAGCACGAGGCAGATGCAGATGTGGCATTTTGGGGCGCCGTGGAGACACGGGGAGCTAAGAGAGCAGCCCCCCCCCCCCGCAGATGGGGCTGTTTACCCACTTATGCAGCAGTCATCGGAAGACCCTCTCGCTTTCCAAAGGCGCTTCCTTCCTTCCTTTCGTTCCCTTTTTCTTCTGTGCGGTACTGGGGTTTGAACCCAGGACCTCTGAACTAAAGCGCATCCCTGGTTCTTTTCCATTTTTGATTATAAGACAAGGTCTCCCTAAATCGCCCAGACTGGGCTCAAATCTACAGTCCTCTTGCCTTAGGCTCCCAGAGTGCTGGGATTATGGACATGAACCACAGTGCCCAGCTCAGAGGTTTCTTTCTGTTTGTTAACACCAATTTGCTACACTAAAAATCAGGGATTAGCACTATTCATTTTAAAAAGAACAGTATTAAATAATTTTATTTTTTTAACCCACTCTGAACTTTTTGACTACAAAATTTCAAAACATATATCTGGCTTTCAAAGCGACAGGCCAGGGGAGGACTGGGTCCCTGAGGGCCCAGCTCGCGCTTTTCCCGGCTTCCCTCCTGCTCCGACCGCTCTGTCTGCACACCCGCCTCTCCTCTCCCTGTGCTGCTGTGTCAGCAGCTGCTCACAGGGCTGGCAGCCCCCGCCTGAGACTGACGTGCGGGCACCTTCGATGTGACCTTCTCTGCACCGCAGAGACGTGGACGGCCAGAAAAGCCACACGGCAAGCACGCTTCTGGTGTCCGAAGCCCGGCTCTACCACTGAACAACCAGGATTATGAGCAATTCGACGACCTCCCCTTGATGTCACCATAACCCGCTTCGTGCTCCTCTTGTGAGGCCTGAGTGAGTTAACACAAGCTCAGTGCTGGGAACAGGGTCCTTCCTGCTGCACGCGCTCACTCAGGGTTTATTAGAACCTTGAGGAAACCTGGGCTCGTGAGGGTGAGACTTTCTGGCTGTTCTGTTCTTGGGATACTCACAGTAAGTGCTCAGGAAACATCTGTTGCACAATCACACCCAGCCTGACAAGGACAGAGGTTCTGGAAGAGCCTCTGAACTCCTCTCCCTGCCACGGCTCTTTCCCACCCCACGTGGGGCAGTCGGTCTTGGCAGAGGCTGAGCCAGGGCGCGGGCCTGACCTGGTCTCTCCCCTGGCGCCCTCCACATGCCCTCACCCTGGCTCCTTCTCTTCCCCCTCCCTTTGGCCCTTGTGCCGCAGTCATACTGGCCTCCTTCAGCTGCCAGGATGGGGTCTATTTCCCTGTCCCCTGGGCATTTGCACATGTCATCCCCGTGCGTGGGTCCTCAGCCCCCTCTCCCCCTCTGCATTAACCCCTCAGTTCCACATGACCAAAGCTCCTCACACCTGTCCTTCCTGCCATCTGCACAGCTTATAATTCTCCCATTCGTATAATTAATCGACCGCTCGCTCCAGTAGGAGCTCCATGAAAGAAACTCCTTATTCTTCCTGGTATTTTAGCTCCACAGTACACAGCATAAACATGAGAGGCTCTCAACAAACACTTGCTGAGCGAAAGGAATGGCTAGACCAAGCAGCCAAGACATCTGGGCCCTGACCTGAGCCAGGGATGCCTGAGCTCAGTCTCCTACCCTGGTTTTGCACAGCATCTTAGACCCTCCTGCTTTGAATGAGTTTCGCCATTACTTCAAAAGCTTTGACTCCACCAGTCCCCCAGGAACTTACGGCCAAGAAGCTCCTTCCTAAAACAGGTCAGCTTGGATCAGTAATGATACGAAGATTTTCTGGGCAAAAAACATTTTTCAAAGGCTATAAAGTGGTAAGAGACCAGCCCTCTCACTAAAACAGGACAAAATTCCATGAAGCCCGTAATGTCAGGCCTTGCCCAGTGCACAGCATCAGGCGGCCAGCCCTGAGAAGGAAGTCTGTGTCCCCTGGAACGGACAGTCCTCGCCACCACCAGTAGAGGGCGGGAGTTGAGGCAGAGTGCAGGGGCACCGCTGGGCTGGCGGGCAGAGTACAGCTTCCCAGGCTGCAACCCACGGACAAGTTATCCGAGGGTAGGAGGCTGCCCTGCAGCCCCCAAAGCCTGGCCAAGGGGTGGGCAGTGTCAGCACAGGGAGAGACCATGAGACTCACAGGAGGGAGCTGCTGCGGGGTGGACGGAGCACCGGAGGTGGAGCAGGGCCACCAGACCCTCCCACCGGCATCCACACAGCCAGGCCTTCTGAATAAGCACATGCCTTAGAGTAAGGCTACTCCAGTCCTGCCGGGCAGGGCCTATAGCCGGCCCTCAACCAGATCTCCACTGCAAGGAACTTAAAGGCCAAACTCCATAGCTGGAAATGACTTGGGCTCTCCACAAATCCACCTTCACAAATAAAATATAAAACGCACCCTACACAGCTCAAGAAGATCAGCCCGTCGCTGGCTGCCTTTAAGGGGAAGAAACAATCCAGAGCCCCTACAATGTTCAAGATAAATTACTGTCACACAAACGGTCAATAACTATTAGATATACAAAGAAGGAGAAGATGTGACTCAGAGTCAAGAAAAAAAAAATCAATGAATAGAAACAGATGCGAAGATTGCTGCAGTGTCAGATTTAGAAAAAGCAATTTCCGGGATTTGTAAGTTCATATTTCCCTAGAAGTCCTTAACCAAGTGTACACACACCAGAGCCCTTGTGTAGATTTTAGGGTTTGGAGTTTTTGTTGTTATTGTTGTTTGGACTTTTTTCTTCAGGTGCCCGAGAATCCCCTCCCAGCAGTTCTGCTGTGCACGGTGGTTTAAGCTTGTGTCACAGAATTCTCTGCTTTCAGACAAACACACACACACAAGTTGCTTAACATAAATCTACTAGAGATTCTGGTTGATGGAGCTGATTGATGGTGGGCACCAGTCAGTAGTTCCTGGTTAACCAAACTATTTCAAATAATATTTCACTATTTTTATTTTGGAGGGAAAAAAACCATTTTTCTCTCTTTGGTTTTCCTTTTTTAACTCTATTGGGAAAAAATACCTCTCAAATTGTATTAAAAGCTACAAAGGATACTGATTAAGAAAAAACAAGAAAATGTTATGATTATAAAGTTTTTCAAAATCAGAGTTGAAACGCCATGTTCATTATAAATATACAGTAAGAAACCTATGCTTGTGACTAGAAAAAAGATAATAGGTAGTATATAAAAATGCTCAAAACATGGAGCTGGGGATTTAACTCAGTGGTTCCAACATCTGCCTAAGCACAAGGTCCTGAGTTCAATCCCCAGTACCACATACCACAGTGCCAGGCGTGGTGACTCATGCCTATAATCCCAGCATTGGGAGGCAGAGGCAGGAGGATTGCTATGAGTTCAAGACTATCCTGGGCTACATAATGAGCTCAGGGCCAGCCTGAACTACAAAGCAAGACCCTATCTCAAAAAAAATGCTCATAAGTTATTTTCAATAATTTGATTATATGCCAGTTTAATTTTCCTTATTTTCCCATATTTTCCAAGAGTCTTGGTTTCCCTGATGGACTATTGTCTGAAACTTAAGACGATGGTTTTAGAAACCTTCTGTCAATACACAAACCTCTGCAACCTCTGTGTCACAATCAAAAAGAACGGGAGAGGGGCTGGAGATTTAGCTCAGTGGTTCCAGCACCTGCCTCACAAGCGCAAGGCCCTGAGTTCGATCCCCGTAACCACATACAATGCTGAGCGTGGTGACTCACGCCCACCAGCCATCAATACCACATACCACAGTGCCGGGCATGGTGGCTCACGCCTGTCATACCAGCACTCAGGAGGCAGAAGCAGGAGGATTGCTGAGTTCCAGGCTTGCCTGGGCTCCATAGTGAGCTGAAGGCCAGCCTGAACTACAAAGTGAGACCCTGTCTCAAAAAAAAAGAACGGGAGAAACTTGCACTTGAATATCACTCTACCCTTATCTAGCTCAAAAAGACTTTCTTCTCAGGTTTCAGCCAGGTGAGCTCCTGACACTAACCCAGCCTCAAAATGACTCTTTCCCAAAGGAGGCAGTGGCTGAGAGGATACCACAGCCTTCTACACTACCAACGCAGCTCAGGAGGAGGGCACACAACACCAGCAGCAGAGAATCGAGTCGTACCTGCACCACGGGGTGGCCTCCCGTCGGAGCTTTGACCGCCCCTCGGCTGCCCTCTGTCTCATAGTGGGCCCGGTGATGTGGCTTGGGCTGCACCTCGATCCGCAGCTCATAGGACCCCGACTGATTGGAGAGCGGCCACTCGAGTGGAGGGAGGGACGCCGTCACGGGAATGCTGAGAAAGAAAAGGAGCTGGTCACGTGTACAATAAACAGGAGCTGTCACCCACCTGTACACAGTAAATGTAAACAGCCCCTTTTCCGGAAACTGTGTCTGGTGGTAAGCAAACAAAATGCTGAATGCTGAGGAGCTTGGTATTGATCAGGCATGACAGGAATAGCACATGTCAAGGCAGAAAGCTTTTTGTGTTCTCTTTCATCCTGATGAAGACAGGGTGACCGGCTTTTCAATGTATGCAGCTAATTTCATGAGACGTCAGCTCCAGCACGTTTCTGGTTGCTGTCGCTGCCTCCTCTGGGAATTGGGAAGAACAGCATCCCTGTCCATCGAAGCACCCACTGGCGGGATGCTTTCCTCTTCTAGAGGGTTACTGTGGGACAAGGATGGCGTAGTGGCAATCTGGAGAAACACACGTGTCCCTCCCTCGCCACGGGGCTTCAAGAACGAACTTCATCTCTCTTATCCATAGTTCTGAGAACCCATGGCGGACAGACAAGATGGCAACTGACTGTTGTGACGGTTGGCATTTATTTTTTATTAGCTCACCTGGAAGTGTGTTTGAGGGCAGGTCACTCACAGCCACAGACATCACTCAATAACTGGCTCAATAAACACTGGGTCACCTGACCATATGGAGACAGAGGTCTCTTGGGTTGGCATGGATGAGTCAAGCCACTCAGAACTCCGACATCAGACAGAGAGTAAATGTCAATAACATGACGAGAGTCACACATTCAAGTCCCAACTCTACCTCTGCTACCTGGGTCACTCTGAGCAAATGCCTCTAACTCTCGAAACCTTAGTTTCCTCCATTAGTAAACAGAGATTCTGAGATCAGACATGGTGTTTAGCACAAAAGTGCTCAATAGATGATATCTATAATATAATCTATGTGCCGAGTTATTTTCTATAAAGTTTAACTTGGCTATAGATCAGAAGTATACACCCTCACATCTGGTAAGATCTTAAGGGGATTCCTTAATTTCTACCTTCTTAGACTCAATACTGGTTAGCACACAGCAGGTGTTTGATATACCAGGACTATACCACTGAGGACCTGGACCAAGGTCGGGAAAAATCTGTCTTTGCCTCAACAGAACATAAAGACATTTCTGTGAGAAAACAGAGTAAGATGCAGTCAGAGTTTCAACGCTGGGCCTTGACTCCAAGACTAAGACATCACTTACAACTCCACAGTGCCTCTTAATTTGCTGATTTATTTGAATAAATCCAAGAAAATCTCACTTACAGAATTGCTCAGAACTATTCCAGATGGGTAGATGGATAGGCAGATGAATAAATGAATACGTAGCTGTATTGCAAATAAGGCTTGAGTGTCCAGAGTAGCTCTGAAGTTGAATATAAACGGGTTTGCATGACTCCCCGGATTCTTCACGATGGAAGATATTACTCCTCTGACCAGAGTATTCGTTCCCACCAACTTTAGAGTTATAAGAAGGTGACACTGTCCGCTGGACTGAGGGAGGCACGGGCGATGAAGCCAGTCCCGTCCCAGTTTCTATCATCAAGGGACAGTTGCAGAGGGAGGGCCAGGGCCCCCCTCATCTCTGTCAGTGTCACACGGCATAATCCCACTTACGGGTGTCCCCTTCCCATGCAGGAGCACCTCCACCCTTCCTTCCAGGCCCAGCGCCCCCCGTGTCTCCGTCTGTCTGCAGCTTCAGGGGCTGAAGTACCCTCCCTCCCACCTTGGGGGCAGTGCCAAGAGGCCTCCAAGTTCCTGCCATTGTGCCATGCCTGCTGCCATTGTGCCATGCGTCTTAAATATTCCTATTAGTTTGGGTTTTTCTTTTTTTGGTGGATTCCTGCCCTTTTTTATTGGTACATTTTATTGGTACATTGTATATACACATCACAATTACACTCCACATTGAGAATTTGTACCAGTATATAACACAACTTAATTCTCGTTTTCCTCCTCCCCTACCCACCCTACCTCTCCCCCGCCCCTATATACACAAGTATTGTTTCCCTTTTTTAACCATCAATTTTTTTCTTTCATTATTTAACCCCTAAACACCTCATTTCCCTTTGAATATTTACCATTTCACAATATCAATCATGCATTCTGGAACACATTTATAATTTCAGTTTCTCATACCAGAGAAAAGATGATATTTACACATCTGTGCCTATTAGAATTTTTAAGTCTGCAGAGTTAGGCAAAAAGAAAAACCACTTCAACCCTAAATTGATAACCTTTTAACATATCCAAACAATTCAGTGTGTGGAAGATTTACTGAAATAGTGCCAAGCTCTAGTTTACACTCTTGTTTGGCTCTGAAATAGGTATTTGACACAGAAATGCAATTTTAAGAAATTAGACTAGAGAAGTCAACCTGAAGTCCTGAGCTTTAATTCCAGCCCTACTTCAAGGTGTCCTCAGCTGCCCTCGTGTAATAACACATGTCACCACAAGGTTTCCTCAATACCCCTTCTGTCAACCTTCTAGGAAATGTTCGTAAATATCAGGTTAGTTGATACAGATTGGCCCCAGTAGGAACCAGAGGACTCCACTGCTCAGTTCCTCTCAGATCAAGCAGGAAAATGTCTCAGATGTATTATAATCATATTTTACACCAATTCATCTCTTCACTCTGAATCATCTGAATCACAACTAAAATCACGGTTTTAAGACTGATCTCTAGCAGCAAGAACAACAAAGCAGGAATCCCAGATTCTGCTTTGCAATGTAGGCACCAACCAGCTGGCGGTTCTAGCCCTATCACTTCATCGCCAGCATTTCCTAAGGTGGGTCTGTGACATATCAATCCCAGAACTCAGGAGCCAACGGGTCTTTGAAATCACAGCCCATCCCTGCACATTGGAGGCGCAGAGAAGCCTGCACCACACCACTTGTGCCCTGTGTCCCACCCAGAAACTTAACACCAAATAACCTACAGTGGTCCTGGAGTCCTAGAACCCGTGCAAGAGGAATGGAAGACTGGATGCTCCTCTGATCTGTCTTGGTCTGGGGTGGACAGGGCCATGGAGCACCCTCACCCCCACATCCATCTAGACTGCTCTACCTCCATCCACTATGGCATTCAACTCAATATGTTATCTGGGAGGGATGTGTCTCATTTAATAAACCAAAGAACCAGTCTGAGAACCAGAGGGTAATAATGATAGCACATGCCTTCCAGTTCTTCACCCAAGAAAATAGACAGAACAGTATCTGCCCTCAGCCTGGCCAACTCCTTTTCCTTATCATCTAAATGAAAATAAAAGAATAATGCTAAATTATACCAACCCAGGTTCAAGTGAGAATTAGTGAGATGACACAGACAGAGCACTCAGAACTGTGGTGCCACATAGCAAGCACTCTTCAATTTAGTGGCTCTAATGTCACTACCACTACACTAAAAGTTGGTAATTACTTATGCCATCATCATTTCTATAAAAGCTACTAAGGCTCCATCTCCCAACACAAAGCCTGTCAACAAGAAAGCCATTCTCTAAGAATGAGATCCCCTATAATAACAGCCATTGCTTTTCTGACTTATCTTATGCAGGCTCAATGCCAAGAAGGTCAATTAACCTAATCTTTGGGGACAGTTGCTATTAAAGCGGATACTATTATTTCTCCACCTTATAGCAGGGAAATGAAACAAGGCCAGAGAGATGCTCAGTAAAAATGACAAGTCCTGATTGATTAGTGATGTCTGCTCAAGGCACAGTATCAACATAGTATACAATGAGAGAGTTTTGATTAGTAATGTCTGCCATAGGTACAGCATCAGGAACAGAAATGCCCAGGATCATACAGGCAGTAACAGCAGATCACGACTCAAATTCAGTCCTCAGCAATCTTAAAGCCTGTATGCTGTTATCTTTGTGCATCTCAAGCCCACCAAGATATAAGCTCCTTGAGGATTAAAACAAGCCTTACATTTTTTAAGACCTCTATATCCTAGGCACAGTACCGAGGCATATAGCAGATGCCAACAAATTCTTTTTATAAGGAGGTAGGCTTTGTGTACTAAGACTTGCTATGTGCTTGCTGGAATGTCATCTCCACAAGGACATTTTTGCCTGAGTTCACTATTATCTTCCCAGTACCTCTAAAAGAACTGGCACAATCAGTACCATCCGAGCAGTTATTTAGCTGTATCTCTGCCTTACCACCGGGGGTACTTATGTCATTCATTTTACAGATGAGAACACTGTGACTCAGGAAATTTAAATCTCCTCTCAGGGTCTCACATCTAGCAAGTGCCAAAGCGAGGACTTCAATCAGTCTACCAATTCTAAATTCTACACTAACCAGAAAACCACCCCTTAAACCAGCTCCTGGGATGGAGGATTGTCCAGGCCCCACTCACCTGCAGATGGGAATGGCAGGCACCAGCTGCTTGGGCCAAGTTGGCGGCACCAGCAAGATGGACTCGGGAGCCGAGTTTCTCCTCTCCTCCTGCTCGCAGGGTCCCAGGAACTCCACCGAGGGGTAGATATGGCGGGGCAGGCCGGCCTTGGCCGGGGCGGTGGACACCGGCGATGGATCTGGGCTGGTCTTCCACACCTTGGGGGGGATCCCACAAGGCGAGTCGGTGGCGAGGCTGTTCAGGGCATCCATGAGGACGGTGGAGCCAGCTGTGGGGGGGTACCCAGCCGGGGCGCCCTCGTCCCCGGGGGCCACGTGAGATGAGGGCTGTGGTGAGGGGCTCCGGGAGCGCTGCGGTGAGGCTCCGGGCAGCGGGGTAACCAAGGCCTCTGCACACGAATGCCTCCGCTTGGCACCAGGTGACGAGGAGCGGGAGGCTGGACGGGGCACGGGCGAGTGGTGGCCCAGGCAGCTGTCCTCGGCGAGACTGGTTCGAGGTGACATTATTGGCGAGGTTCTGGGGGAATAATGAGCAGGGATGTTTTGAAACTGGGGACACAGGTCGTCCGGCCCGCCGCCGTTGTTGGGCGAGACGCAGGGTGAGGTGTAGGGGGAGAAGGTGTCGGAAATGAAGCTGGCAGAGGAGCCGCTGCTAGCGGGGCTCAAGCAAAGCGGCTCGCGGTAGCCATCGAAGCCGGGCACAGGCAGCGTGAACCTCGGGCTGGCGGCCACCCCGGCCAGGGCCGGCTGCTCCAGCGGGAGGCCGGCGTCTCTCATGCGGAGGGGCCCCCCTGCCTGCATCAGTTCGTGGGACGGAGTGATCTCGATCCGAGGGCTCAGGCCCGAGGCCCCTGCTGGCTTGGCCGGGCTCAGAAAGTTCTGGGGCCCTACCCTATCCGGCTCTCCGAACCGGCCGGGGGGCTCGCCAGAGAGACTGGCGAGGGGGCTGTATGGCTTGAGGCCACAGTCCGGGACATCATCGGGGTATGCGAGTCCAGAGGGTGGGTTGGCGACCTTATGTGCATTCGGTTCTTCTGGAAAGAGAAGGGGAAGGAGGGGTCTTTTAAGCCTCTAAAACAGAACTCCATGGACAGCAATCACAGGTTGGGTTTTTCTCTCCTGCCCTTTATTTATGTTTTTAATACCCACCATGACAAATCCCAAACTCGAGCGCCTCAGGCCCTTGCCTGCAGGAAAGTGAGGCCATTTCATCCCACACTCCTTGAAGGCCAAGATCAGAGAGTAGCAGGGTGCCCAGAGGTGCCCAGATGTGTCGAGGTGGAGGAAGGCTAAAGACCCTCAGCAGAAACTAGGGTATGTCACAACCCAGTTCGCAACACCCCACTCGCCGCAGCTGGGAGGATGCTTATCCCACTGCATTGTATGTCTCTCCGATCTCCCTCCTGCCTGTCACTGCGGGTCACAACCCATTAAATGGCTTCCTGTCCCAGCTGTGGGTCATGATGCACTCTCTGAAAACTGCTGGTCTAGGGACCGAAGATTTAGCTCAGTGGTTCCAGCACCTGCCTCGCAAGCACAAGGTCCTGAGTTCGATCCCCGGTAACCACATAGAATGCTGGGCGTGGTAACTCACGCCCACCAACAATCAACCAGCAATCAGCACCACATACCACAGTGCTGGGTGTGGTGGCTCACGCCTGTCATCCCAGCACTTGGGAGGCAGAGACAGGAGGATTGCTGAGTTGGAGGCTTGCCTGGGCTACATAGTGAGATCAGGGCCAGCCTGAACTACAAAGCAAGACCCTGTCTCAAAAAAAAAAAGAAAAAAAACTGCTGGTCTAGATCTTTGTCATTCTACGTGTATGATGTGGCCACAGGACGCTGAGGGGGACAGCGTGGGCTGCGATGTCCCACAGAGCACTGCATCTGAGCCTTACATGTTCCCAGTCAGGTACAGGAAGTACCTTAATTCAGAACCAAGACTTGTGTCCCACTGGGTTGTTTTAGAGACGAGGCCCCAGGAAGGGAAGAAATTCACCAAGACATGGAATCTACCCCAGGATGTGCTGCCACCTTGGAAAGAGCCCCCCCACCCAGGCACTACAGGGTGTTATTTCAGGAGATCACTCTGTCAGTTGCCTACCGCACTGTCCCCAAGCCCTAAAAGTCACTTCCCACGCCTGACCCTCCCTGACAGACACCGGGTCTTTCAGGCCTTCGCCCCTCATTGGATCCACACAGCACCAGCGCACAGGGCTCTAGGGAAATCCCTGTGCTGTCAGCCTGCTCCTCGGGGCGCCCCACCTCTGCCAGGCCTCACGAGGGCCCCACCCCACTATCAAGGGATAAAAGGCCCATGTCGCCCCACGTTCACGCCCCTACCCTCTCCCAGCTCAGTCCCCGTCTTCCCCCATGGCCCAGTCTCCATGCAGAAGCTTTCAATCAGCCATTTTAGATGCCCTGCGACGAGCCCTCCTGAACCCTTCAGATGGGTCCTACGGTCTTGAACGCAGCTGGTCCCCGGCCCAGGCTGTCCCCACACACACACACACACACTCACACTCACACACACTCCGAGCCAGCCCTGCCAGAGTCATCACTAGCTCCCCACAGCTCCTGCCCCGCCTTCCACCCCTGCCTCATTCCCACGTGTACTCAGCCAGCACCTCCTCGGCTTGGCCCCATCAGAAAGGGCATCTCACCCCTCCCTGGCATCTCTCTCCACTGGCACATCAACCAGCAGCCATCACATCCACTATTAATCTGTTTAGGGAACCCGTTCAGCTAAACCAGGGACTGGCAAACTACAGCCATGTGGCCCACAGACTAGGTTTATAAATAAAGTTTTATTGGAACACTTCCACACCCACTTATTACACAGGGCCTAGGTCTTGGTTTTGTGCTACCACAGCAGAGCTAGGAGTTGTGATGGAAACTATACCTGCCACAAAGCCTAAAATACCTCCTATCTGGACCTCTGTGGATACTGGCTGCTCTGCGCTGGGCTCAGACCATCAGGGCCGGGGCCGCATCTACTGTGGTTCTACACTGCGTGTCAAACCCCGGCCACAGAGCCTGGCCCTTAGTCCCTCCATAAACATTTGCAGAGTGCCTGAGAGTAAATAAATGGAGGGATCATGTCCAGGGCCTGCTGGCCAGGACCAAGACCTCCTCCTGAAACCGCTTCAGTGCCCCTGGGTGGACGCGCAGGCCATTCTCTTCCTTGTGCTCTTTTTGGGCATTTGATCTGAGGGGGCTGGACAGAGCTCCCCACCAGGTGAGAGCTCCACAGCTTTGAGGGTGCAGATAGATGACCGAGATGAAGCCCGCCTGGCCAAGGCCTGTGCCTGCCGACTCCCTCTCCCACCTTCCTACCTCCCCCTCCTTGGACTCCAGCCAAAATTAAAGTGCTGAGAAAACACCTACCTCAGGACTTTTGCACTTGCTGTGTCTGTTGCTTAATGCCTCCTGCCACCACCCCACTTCATTATGACAAGCACTTGTGCCCATGAGCTCTCCGTAGTCTCCGGGCTCCCTAGCTGTTTCCTGTCTCCAAATTCCAATTAAGGAACGGGGCGGGGGCGCCACCTATTCACTGACCCCTCCCCTCCCTCAAACAATGAGTGAATAACCCCAGCACTAGCTGGGTCCTGCCCACCCCCAGGCAGCACCTCTGGCATAAAAGGAGGCGTGTAAGAGAACACATGTGTGCACTAGGGCACACACACAGCAGATGGATGCATAGGCTTCACTGCTGGTCTCAGACAAGGCAACCTGAGTAAGCAGGGGACAGGAAACTCTGACTTCTGTATTATGTAGCGAAAAGAAATTCTCCAAACATTTTTACATTACGGGGGGAGGTGTGATAATGAAACCCTGGTTTATGAAGCAGGAAGTTGAGAACCGAGTCCTGGCTGCCGCTAACTAGCTGTGTGGCGCTGGAAAAGTCCCCACCCACTGTGTGCCTGCACCTTCTCATTTGTAACAGAACAGTGCAAAACCAAATCCGTCTCCTGGGCTGCTTCGGGCTCTGACACCTTTGCTTTTTGCAACCAGAGTGTGCAGGGCCTGCAGTTCCTGTGAAGCGCAGCCAGTGCAGACTTGCCCTTGAACTCACACACGCGTGTGCAGCACGCACACACCCTCCCGGCAGGCCGCAGAGCCTGGAATCTCAGTCTGGGGAAAGCCTGGCATCAAATCCATGTCTGAGATATTCTGAGAGTTCACTGTCCCGCGAGCACCAGTTTCTGAGCAAAGGTGCCAGCCTTATCAGAAAACCCCAGGGCTGCTGATCAGAAACACCCCTCTGAGGTGGGTACCACAGAAAGGCTGCCGGAAACAGCCACCCCAGCCCCTCCCGGGAGCGAGGAGCAGAAAGCCCTCCCACCTGGCTGGGCTTCAGACGCACTAAAATAGTCACACTGGCATTAATTAGTCCACGTGGCAGAGTTTTTCTTTTCCATTTCTCCTTCCTCTCTCCCCGGGCCTATGAGTGTTTAACAGCAAGCAAGGACCAGGAAGGTAATGAATGATCAGCGGCTCGTCAGTCCTTCTGGGTATTTGGCAGCAAATTTCACAAACGGGCGCATCATTAAAATATTTCTCTAAGTGGCTGAGATTCCCTGCCACTTCCAGCACCCTGGCTAATGGCTGCCATCTGCAGCACCTCGGGCACCCTGAAGCATGGGCAGAAGTTGGGTGCACCTCACAAGGCACCAAACTTTTAGGAAGAATGCAAAAAGTGTTGCTTTTCTTACCATTTTTGTGATCTCTGCTCTACACTGCACCAATTGTAAATATTATTTCTTTGGTATTTCAATTTAAATTCACTCACATATTGATTTTTAATTTAAAAGGAACCTTTACAACACCAGCGCAAATGGAAAATCAGCATCACCTCCACAAACAGGAGGCAGGGTAAAAATACAATGAGAAGAAAAGTTACCAAACTCAAGCAGGACAGAGCGAGGCCAAGGCTGAGACTCAGCTGATGCCCCTTAAATTCTTCTGGTTTCTGGACATGGTGTCAGACCCAGGGCTTTAGCGCCGTGCTGTTTCCCCAGGCCTTTTTTTTATCTTGAGACAAAGTCTTGCTAAGTCACTAAGTTTCGCAGGCTGGCCCTGAACCTACGCGTGCACCGGGGCGCAGACCCGGCAGCCGGGAGCGCAGGCTTTGCTGCTGGTCACGGGTGGGACTCCTCCACCAAGCCAACCTGAGGGAGCAGGGACAGTGCGGCGGAAGAAAGCAAACGCTTACATAGGGAAAAGAAATTTTCTAAACACTCTCACATTTGCATTTATGGTTCTCTCGCCGCAGCCTCTCAAAGAGCCGGGATCACAGACGGGTGACACCACGCCCGAGTCCCACAGCTGGACCCTGGTAGGCCCCATGTGCCAAGCCTTGGTCAGGCATTCTCCATCCCCGAACGACTGGCACACCGGTGGAGGACACTTGAATGAGGGCTTGTGTGGGCTTCGACAGCATCCCTGCCCTCTACTCACTGGCAGGAGAGCCCTGGCATCAGAAGCACCTCCAGGCACTGCCAGATGCCTCCATCAAGCCTCAGGTCTTATACCCAAGCCCTTCCAGAGGGAGACAACTGCCGTCAGCCAAAGGACAGAAAATGCATTGGACCTGCCCTCAGGCTCCTGGGTGCTCCCCTAATTTAGGCACCCCTAAGTCTCACAGGGTGGCACAGCACTGGGACCCCTGGCTCCACCTTGCCCGCTGCTGTAGGACCTGGGGACACTCCATGTTCTTATGGGTGACAGAGTGATGACCTCTTACCTCACCTGGGCAGAGCCCAACCCCATAAAATACATACTCAATACAGAGGTCCTACTGGATTTTTACTATTATGGAAAGAAGAATCGTTTAAGTGAAAATCCTGCCCTTTCTCTGCTATGTCACTGTCCTTAATGATTTGAAAGCATGGCGCCCACTAGCTCCCAGCCCTATCAAAAACATTTTTTTCAAAAAAGGAAGAAACTGTTATAAAAATAAAATGGATTGGTCAGCAGTCCATGAATTCTCCTTTCTAACACAGATTGTGCTGAGCTTGAAAGAGCCCGGGGGTGAGGCCGGTCCCCAGCACCCCTCAGTACTCTCTCTGCCCCCCACTTCGCACCCTGAGGGATGTCACTAAAGTACAGTGACGCGGCCACAATGCAAGTGGTGGCAACCAATGAGCATCGATGCCGTGTCCTATTGTACACCAAGAGCCACGACGTGCAAAGAACGTACACTTCTTTCACAAGAACCTGGAAAGGCAGGTAACGCAGTCTCCTCATTTCACAAACGTGGCTCAGACAGGATGAGAGTGACTTGCCCAAGGTCACATAGAGTCGGATGGCAGAGCCGAGATTCAGTGTCAGGCAGCCCGGCCGTGCACCCCACCCTAACCACTACTCTAGCCCACTTCTCGCGAAGGAGGCTAGTTTCTGGGTGGTGACATTTACACCGCACCACTGAGGAATGAGGTTTCCTCTGCAATAGAAACTGCGCTGGGGCCCCATCGCCCGGGGTAGCAGCCCCGACAGCAGGAGACAACGACTCCTGGCTTCTGCAATGCTCACAGCCCTGTCACTGGCCCAGGAACAGGTCAAGGGTTACTTTAAAAACCACTCTCGTGCCACACAGCGGTGCCCCCCAGTGCCTGCCCTACAAGCCGCGTCTGAAGCAGCCATTCGATGCCCACCTGCAGGCAACACACAGCTTCTAATAAAAAGATTAGCCAGGGAGCAGGTAGTGGGATTTTCAGGATGCAAAGTAGACTGATCAAAACAGAAATCCAGGTCAGGGATGTAACTCAGCGGCACTGTGCCTGTCAGGCAAGCATAAGATCCTAAGTTTGATCCCTGGTACCAGGAAAAAAAAAAAACCTACAGATATCCTGCTAGGCAAGCTACATGAGGCCTCTATGCTTTCTCTGGTACAGGGGTGATGCTAAACTGAGCTTTCGGGCTTAAGTGACTCGGAAGAAAGGAGCCAGGAGACGAGACGCCCCATGGGCTGAACCCTGACAGCGGGGCCACAGAGCTACCCCATCCCTTCCCAGTGGCCCGACTGGCCCTCAGCACACACCCTGAGCTGGCGTGGCCCTGGCCCTGGCTCTGAGACATCACAGTCTGTCGCCATGGCAGTACTTAGGATGCCACGGCCTGGCACTGCAGACCTGCCGCTGGAGAAAAGGGGGTTAGGTGGAGGGAAGAACCCTGCTGTCAAGCCGAGTGACGCTCCTGGCCGTCTGTACATCGAGGCTGCAGGAATCCCAAAAGGCAGCAGGACAGCAGATGGATTTCCCATGTGCCAGCTTCACTCTCACACAAAGT
Organism: Thryonomys swinderianus; assembly: GCA_004025085.1. Lineage (NCBI taxonomy): Eukaryota > Metazoa > Chordata > Mammalia > Rodentia > Thryonomyidae > Thryonomys > Thryonomys swinderianus. The sequence goes on from PVIC010002930.1 coordinate 67,675, forward strand.
ACAGGACAGAGCTGCTCTTAAATGCCACCCACTGCCATCAGGTCATCAATGTGACACTCAGCAAATGTTCCCCCAAAGCCCCCAAGTCCCTACTGTTCCTCCTGCCATGTACACAGGGCAGTAACCGGATGCCCCATCGGTGAGTCACGTACGGGTTAGATGGAGAGCCAGGCTGCCACACCCTCCATTCAGAGGTGGCGCGCAGACGCGAGCCCTGAGAGTCGAGAAATTCCATCCAGGCCCGTCAGGTCTGCAAAGGCCAGGGTAGGCAGGGAGGACGGCCATCACGCTGTCTCGTCAATGTGGAACCACTGAGAAAAGCCACCGTGAATGCTACAGTCTTTGCTGACTTTGTCCCAGCGAAGCCGCCGTCTGCCTTCCCCAGACGACTGAGAGGAGGACTCGGCAGTGCCTCCCAGGCAGACTGCCACCGGGCCAGATGCCCAAGACGCAGGCTGACGGGAGCAATCCGCAAGCAGCAAGCCTCACAGACTGGCGGCCGGCAGGGTGCCCACACGTCCACACAACCCGCTTTGGAGAGGAGCGGACACGCGTACGGAAACTGCGACCTGCAGGCCGCACGGTCATCTTTCTGACAAGGGCAGTGGGACCCAGCTCCACCTCCACCCTCCAGTGTGGACGGAAGGAGCAGGCTGCGGCTGGTGTGCAGCCATTTCAGCACCCTCCTGCTACGGGAATCCCAGAGACGCCCCTGTGTACAGTCATTCCGATGGCCAACGCTGGCGGCACTAGGCGCCTCCGTTCTCCTGCCTCTCTCTGCACCTGACAACCCGGGAGGCAGCACTTCTGTGTTATGGAAGGGGAAACTGAGGCTTGAGTGCCAAGAAACCTCAAAGTCCCCAAAATAGTTGGGGGCAAAGCTGGGACAGACATCTCACGCTTTTCACGCGCACTCAGGAGACGTGGCGTCCGTCACTCGAGAGACACCGCAGGCCTGAGCCTCTCCCCGTGCACGGGACTCGCCTGGTCTTGAACGTCACAAAGACAAAGTCAGCCAGGAGGGGCATCCCGCACCGTACTTCTTTCGTCCCGAGGTTTACCCAGCGTGAGAAGGCCATGTCTTTCTCATTGCCAGGAGGGCTACAGCAGATGAAGGAGCCCCAGTCCCTCGATCTAACCGCCTGGCCAGCGCCCTGCACTGTTAAACAAGCTGGGAGCTCACACTTGAGGTTTAGAGAAGTCTGCGTCAGGGGAGTGCCGCAGCGCGGAGCAGGACGCTGGGAGGCTTCCTCACCAAAAGGAGAAGGAAAGGTCTGGTCAGAGGCATTAGCCAGAAATAGACTCCAGATAATCTTCCCGCAGAACAGGCTTCGCCACAGCCAAGCCCACCTGCTCCTGGGAAGGCCTACCGGAAGGAAGCACGTGGCCGGGGTCAGTGCCCTCTCTGTGTCGGCCTCCGGACAGTGGGCTTCACAGTTTGCACCTCACTCTGGCCACACCAAGACCTGCGCCCTCAGCTCCCCACTCCCCAGGCACCGCCTGAAAAGCCGACTTCCATCTGCCTTTCAGCCAAATTGAAAATGCAAGTGGAAACTTCCCCTTGGAGACAGCGGGGCCCACATCACCCTTGGCCAGGGACAGAGATTTAAAATTAATACCTTATTGACTGGCAGATTATTTATACTTTCTCTCAAGAGCGTTCATTTTGGTGCCATGTCCCGGAGGTAAGCACACTCATCAGAGGCCTGCCAGCCCCTGGTCATTAAGACATTCCTGCTACTCCCGGCAGCAGAGGTAATGTCACCAGTTGCAGATTTCAGACCTGCAGCCCAGCTCCTTAGGAAAAGGCAGGTAAACAGCTCCCTTCCTTAAATCTTTAAAATAACTGTTTCTGGTCTTTCAGACTTCAAGCCCCCCTCCCTTTAATATTCCCGCTTCTGCAGGCATGCCCAAGCAGTTCTGTTTTGATAAGGACCTTCATAAATCCTGAGCTTTGCAGGCCACTTTCTTGCCTTCTGAAAACTCACCCAGGCATGGCTCAATTAAAATTCACATGGGAAGGGCTGGCTCGGAGAGAAGCATTTTATGAACTAAAACAGGCCCAGCTGAAAAAAGGCTCTTTCCCAAAACCTCAGATTAGAAAGTGGGAGGGTCCCAAATGCCAACTCAGGGAAAGGAAATCCACCCATTCTGCCTGTAACTTAGCCTGCCTTTGGTATATGGCTTTTGCAAAAGGAAAAACAACAACAAAACCGTGAAAGGCCCAAGACAGCAGCCTTTACAACCAAATGCCAGTCTGCAGGGGAAACAGGAGACAGAGGAACAAGTTAAAAGAGATCACAGGGACTCAACTGGTACAAGGCAATAAGACTTTGTTGTGTCAACAAACGGCAATACAACAGTGGGATGGAGATTCTTCTAGAGGAAAAGGACCAATGGTTGTGTGGAGCAATTAACAGAGTAGGGATGATGTTCAGATCTTGGTTCAAACAAAGCAACTACGAAAAGACACTTATGAGAAAGCAGGAAAACCACCATCCACTGCCGCTCAGAAGTACTCAGGGACAAGAGCTCTCTGTAGCGAACACCTCGAGACATTTCTTCTCATCCTTAGTCCTTGAGCCACAGGGTGTAATCACTACATAGAGCATTTGCATTGTATTAAATATTCTAAGTAACCTAGAGATTATTTAACATGCACAAGAGGATGTGTGTAGCTCATGCAAAAGCTATCAGATTTTCTATACAGGAATGAAGCCTCTGAGGAGGGGTGGGCCGGAACCAACAGGGACAGCTGTGTTTTTCTCAGGAGTCCTTATCTTTGAGATATACCTACTAACCTGTTTACTAATAAAATATTATGACATCCGCAATTGTATTAAAATAAATGAGTAAAGGTGGGGAGAGCAGGTTGGGTTTGGAGATACAGAACAAGACTGGCTTTGCAGCTGAGGGGTGGAACTGTGGGAGTTAATTACACTGTCCCATTGTCTCTACTTTTGCATATTTTGGGAAAAGTTCAGGGAAAATGTCAACGGTACTTCCCCTTGTTCAGGGGAACTTGCACAAGACTCTGCTCCAAATTGGGAAGCAGAGAGCCCCAGGCCCATCCTAGAAGAGTCCCAGGGCTAAGGTCTTGCCTTATTCCCGAGCTCAGTGTCAAACATAGCAGCAAAACAGCTGAGCTTGCCCAGCTCAGCGAAGCGAGCTGGCTAAACTGTGTGCCTGAGACTGTTTCCTGTGTGGGGAGGAGGAAGTTCCTGCTCAGGAGGAAGCCGCGCTGTTCCCGTGGTGTTGCATCTTCAGGGTTATTCCTTCCTGGCTCTGCCGCTCTGGCAAGAGGGCCTGCGTCACCAAACGAGGCCTCGGGAAGTGGACAACTGAAGAAAAGTCTGCGCCCAGCCGACTTCCGGCTCTGAAGCTGGAAGGGACAACAAGCTTTAGAGTGAGAGCTGAACACGTACTGAGATGGAGGACTCACTGTAGCACAGAGTCGAGCCCAGCGGCACTCCGCTGTCCTGTCATTTCCTGGCCTATCTGCTTTGGAGGTACAGGGCTCATCAAGGCCCATGGCAGAGAGGCTCCTGAGAGAGCTGAGCTCCTGGAGGGTTCAGGAGAGCTAGATTTCTCAGCACCCACAACCACGGCCACTGGCCCCCATGTCCACAAGCCACCTGTGAGTGAACCACACCACCTCCATGAAACCCACACCCGCCCCGGCTAGGGCTTTCACCGGTAGCCCGTTTCACAGATGAGAGCACAACACTTAGGTGTCCTCCCGTCCACCACTAGTAAGGGATTACACTGCCTCCATCCAGTTAATCGGCAACAATTAATCACAGGTTTGCTGTATGTCAGGCACTTTTGCTTAGCCCGGGCCACCAGGGGGAAAGAAACCACAGCAGAATCTCAAGCCAGGGTTTTCTGATTTTAGACCCAATGCTCTGGCTTACTGAGTCCACAGCCTCAAGGGTTGGAGAGAACAGGGACACAGGCGCCCCAGGAAGTGTGCAGGACCATCCGCTGGGATGGAGGAGGGAGGATACAGCAGTACACTTCTCCCATGCATCATGGGCTTTTTTATTTCTATTTCTGCAGGAAGTCCAATGAGTAGCTCTTCACCAGGACAGCAGCGTAAGCACAATTTTAAATTATGTACATAACATATGTAACATGCACACCTGCTAGCATGCATGGGCGCAGCAGGCCCTGCTGGCATCCCACTGCTTCAGGGAGGGTGAAATCTGGCCGTGAGCTGTAGTGTGAAGGACAGAGACTCAGAAACCCAAGTGCCCAGGCTCCAGGCCTGCCCTGCCACGTACAGACACAGGCCTCTCCATCCAGAGCCTGACTGCACGGGTCCCGGGCACAGTCAGGATTAAGCATCACCAGCTGCCAACACTGCGTTTTGCACATTTATTAATCCACCACTTTACAGACCCAGAGAACCTTGGGAACTGATCGGAATGACAATGCTTTGAGGTTAGAAGAGCCTCAACTCCATCTAAGGCCACCAAAGGGCAGAGGGCCTTTCATCTGGCAGCTAGTGTGACATGGCTCAACAGTATGGAATGATTGAAGTAACTTTTTCTGCACTTCCTGGGCCTCCTGACAAGGCCCTGCTCAATTCCAGCCCGCATTTCACCTCTCCAGCTGCACCTGGAGACGTTATTTGTCCAAAGCAGGCTCATTAAGGTCCGTCTTTAACTCGACACAGACGGCAGCGTCTCTGAATGTCACGTGTGTTCAGCAAAACCTGCCCACTTAATGTAGAGCCCTATTTTTAGTAAGCACACACACATAAAATAAAACCAGTTACCATATCACAGCACCTCATTTGTCTGTTTACCAGGGTTTGTCCCATACTGGCCTGGGGGCCAGGCACGGGCAGGGACCACATCTCATTTATCTCCACACCCACAGGGCCTGACACAAAACCAGCATTCAGGGAATGTGCTGGAAGACTGGGCGGAGAGCAGGTGTTCCTAGTTACCACGAAGCAGCACTAGGATGTTTGCCATAGAAAGGTTTGCACCTCCCGTGGAAAGGGCATAACATGCAGGAGGCAGCAGTGCACAGGGGAGAGGGGCATATGTGCCACGTACACACACGGTGTGCATACACATGCCCTTAGAGCATGTGCACAGGCACACTGAGTGTGTGTGTAGCATCTGCAGCTTTCATTGACTTCTCAAAAGGCTGAGACCCCCAGTCTCAGGCTCACAGGAAGAGACAGAGAGCAGAAGAGCCTCTTAGCCCTTTAGAAAGGTCAGGGTTGGGCCGGAGGGTTAGCTCAGTGGTTCCGGCGCCTGCCTCGCAAGCGCAAGGTCCTGAGTTCGATCCCCGGTAACCACATATAATGCTGGGCGTGGAGACACGCCCACCAACAATCAACACCGCATACCACAATGCCGGACGTGGTGGCTCACGCCTGTCATCCCAGCACTCGGGAGGCAGAGACAGGAGGATTGCTG
>PVIC010002931.1:0-72994 GCA_004025085.1 Thryonomys swinderianus
GAGGGATCTAGGAGTAGATGGCAAAATAGAAGCTAGATTCCCTCCCCCCCTTTTTTTTTATCTTGCCTGGTGTCTCAGTGCGGCTCCAGGAGCACACCTCCTGTGGAGGGATGCAGGAGATGACTCCAGCTCCTCTAGGGCCTGGGTCCTCACAACGCAGCTCTGGGGTGGGGTTTGCGCTGGGCAGAAGCCTTCAACCCTATTGCGGTTGGCGCCCAGGGTCCATATCTGACTCCTCACTGCACAGCTCCGGGATACAGTGGGCCGCTCTGCTCCCTTCAGTCCGCCAGAAATGGCCCGGCGCAGCCCGCAGCCCGTTCCTTGCGCGCGGCTCCCTTCAGTCCGCCGGAAAACGCTAGAGTTTTCTTTTGACTTTATAAAATACTGAGAATAACTTTCAAGGGGCAGGATTCTCCCAGATGAGTCAATAAATCAAAAGTCTTTAAAGTTGGGCTGAAGAGCTAACTAAGGCATCCACCAGTAGTGATAATCTTTGTCTTTTTCCGAAGAGCCTTTTGTACATGGCAGCTGGCCTCAGAGAGGGGAAAAAGAAGAAACTCCAAAATCCATAAGAATGGTAGTCCAGTGGAGCCTCAAGTTATAACTCTGACATAGGAACAACTTGGGTAAATCAGGTTAATTGAAAATTCCTCTGCTTCTTTTTATCTATAGTGTGTACCCAGGTAAACATTCTGATATCATCTGTTTTGAGTTACAACTAACGAGTTACAACCAGGCCTCAGGAACTGATTGAGTTTATAAGTCAAGGATCTACTGTATTTGAATTGGGTCTTGAGAGAAAGTAGGTGCTCAATGAGTGCATATGGGATTCTGAGGTAGGGAACTGTCCGCATCTGAAAAGCAAAACAACACAAAAGAGAACAAGGCTACTTTAAGGGATAAGTAAAGGTAAGTGTATTTAGAAGAAGAGAGTGAGTTAAAAAAATGAAGTTAGAGTAGTAGTGCAGTAGTTTATGAAGGAGTAGGTCTAACAACCAGAACTGGGATGAAAACAAGGTTTGGAAGGAGCAAAGGGGCATGACAAGATGTGGTTTTTAAAAGACAATTCAACATGACTTTCAAGGGATACACTGGAAAAGTGTTGGACCATGGTGTCATGATAATCACCAAGGAGTGAGGTAATGAGAGTTTAGGTTTGGGCAGTGGCAATAGAGTTAGAGAGTAGTTTCAAAAATAGTTGTAATATTAAATTGAATAGACAAGATATGAAGAGTACTATAGAAAGGGTGAAGTTTGACTCTCTGTTCCCACGTGAGCAGACTGTGATTTAGTTTTCTGGAGGATGATGATGCTTGAGGAGGAAGATGATGAGTCAGCTTTGTACATGTTACACTTGAAGTGACTACCACACATTCAGAAAAGGATGTGTAATCCACCATTGAAAATGTTAATCTCAAGCCAAGAAGACATATTATGGCTAGAAATGTAGGGAAAGGAGTCACCTGAAAATTACACTATTGACCAAGATCTCCAAGTAAGAATTTGTCAAATGCATAGAGGAGAGGAACAAGGATAAGATTTCCATGAACATAAACATTAAAGGAGGAGGAAGGAGTAAGACTCAAAAAGGAATAAAAAGGAATGCCAGAAAATTTAGAGAAAAACCAGAAAAAGACACAGCCATGGGTATTAAGAGAAGAGTTTTGAGGATGAGGAAATCAACCCTGTCATGTACAGCAGGAAGACCGAGTGGAAAGCTCCAAAGGAAAAGGCCCTTTGACTTGGCCAGTGAGACACTTTTGATCTTGACAGAAGATCAAAGTTAGAAAAAAGCCCAGATTGAGCTAGTGGTATAATAAATGACATGTGAGGAATTGAGGGGATGTATGTAGATTCTTATGTGACAAGTGTCAAGGAGAAAGAGCAAGATTAGCTGTTAAAGAGTTTGAGGGAAAGTAGGCTTTCAGTGTATTTCTTAAGACAAAAAGAGAGTGTCTGTAGAACAAAGGAAAAAGAGATTGCAATTACAAGAGAGAGAACAGGAGATGGTGCACAGTTCTCAAGTAGACAGGAAGACTCAAGCTCATAATACAGACTGGAGAGAAGTGCTGATAATAGTTTGTAAGTGGAGGGAAAGATAATCAGTGTGAGGTTCGTATCCAACAAGCTGGCTGTGTTATCCGCCACAGAGTGGTTGCTTGCACCCTCATATACTGGTGCTGGATGCAGTCACTATGATGCTAACAAGGGTCCTAATGTTTTGATACTTGTCCTCTCTGTGCCATCAGGGCACACCACCAAGACTTTCCTAAAGCATTAAAAATTCTTAATATGCCGTATAGACAGAGATTTACCAAAAATACTTCCCAGTTGGCTTGCTGAGTAGAAAAATATTTTGAATAGTTTGTGTTTTAAACACACCCAGAAGATCAACTCAGAGGTATCATGCACAATTCTTAGGCAAAAGAAGAAGAGAAATAAAGAGACTTAGTGTCTAAGCTATGCCTTTTTAGGCAGCTCTTTATTCCTCACTATATGCCTCTATCCATCATTTTCACTGTACGGTCTCAGAAACAGTCATTAATAACATTGTTAGTTTATGTTAACAAAGTTCTTACTGAGTATCAAGCATTTTACTAACAACTTGGCATATTAACTTATTTAATTCTCCTAATAAGCTTATAGAAAAGTGAACACATATTGTAATTATCTTTATTTGCAGACAAGGAAATAAAAAAGGAGGTTTATTTAAATTCATTATTGGTACAATTTATATACATCTCAAAATCACAGATAACATTGGTGAATTTGTACCAATATAAGACACAAGTTAATTCTCATTTTTAAACATATCCCTACCCACCCACACCTCCCGACCCCCTATATACATGTTCTATTATTTTCTTTCAGAATCATATTTATTCCTTCCCCTCATTACATTCCCACACCATATTTCCTTTGGAAACTTCCCATTCTACAAAAACTGTCATATTTTCTAGAGCTCATTCGCATCTACAGGTGCTCATATAAAAGAAAAGACATGGTATTTGCCTGTCTGTGATCTATTTATTTCACTTACTAGTGTGTCCTCCAGGTGTATCCATTTGCACATAAGTGAATCAATCTTGTCATTCTTTATGCCAGAATAATACTCCATTTTATTGAAAAAAAAAAACACATCTTTATCCACTCTCCTATTGATAGACATTTGGGTTATTCCCAAGATTGAGCTATCACGAACTGAGATGCTATGAACAATGGTGTACATCTGTCTTTCCAATGTGAGTTTTTTAAATTCTTTTGGGTATATTCCTAGCAGGGGGATAGCAGGGTCAAATGGGACCCCTAGTCCTAGTTTTCTGAGAAATCTCCACACAGATCTCCACAATGGTTGCACAAGTCTGCAATCCCACCAACAGTGGAGAAGGGTTAGTTTCTCCCCATAGCCTTGCCAGCATTTATTGTTGGTTGATTTTGCAATAGTGGCCATTCTTTGTGGAGTGAGATGAAATCTCAGTGTTGTTTTCATTTGCATCTCTCGAATGACCAGTGATGTTGAAAACTTCTTCATATGCTTCTTAGCTGCTTTGACTTCTGCCTCTGAGAAGTGTCTGTTCATTTCAGATGCCCATTTTTGAATTGGGTCTTTGAACTTGGGGAGGCTGATCAGTTTAAGTTCTTTATATATTGTAGATAATAGCCCTTTGTCTGATAAACAGCTTGTAAAGATTTTTCCCATGTTGTTGGTTTTCTTTTAGCAGTGCCAGTGACTTCTTTTGCTGTGCAAAGGCTTTTCAGTAGGATGAGATCCCATTTGTTGATTCTTTCTGCTAGTTCTTGTGCTATAGGTTTTTTTTTTTTTTTTCATAAAGTCTCTGCCTAAGCCAATGTCTCCAAGAGTTTTGCCTAACCTGTTTTCCAGCAGGCTTATTGTTTCTGTTTTAATGTTTAAGTCTTGTATCCACTGTGAATTTGGTTTTGTGCATGGTGAACCAGATAGGTCTAGCTTTAGTTTTTGACAGGTCAAAGCCCAGTTTTTCCAGCACCATTTGTTAAACAGGCTGTCTTTCTTCCATTGGGGATGTTTGGCTCCTTTTTCAAAGATAAGATAGCTTAGTGTATCTGGGTTGTTTCTGGATCTTCTAATCTATTCCACTTGTCCTTGGGTCTTTTCTTTGCCAGTGCCATGCAGTTTTTATCACAGTGGCTTTATAGTAGAGTTTTAAATTGGGGATTGTAATACCCTCTGCCATGTCGTGGTTGCTTAGATTGTTTTTGCTATTCTAGGGTTCTTATGGTTCCAGATGAATTTTTGTATTATTTTCTCTAGTTCTGTGAAGTATACCGTTGGAATTGCATTGAATCTGTATAGTAGTTGTGGAAGTATTGCAATTTTGATGATGTTCGTTCTCCCTACCCAGGAACAAGGGATATCTTTCCACTTTCTGATCTCCTTTTCTATCACGTTTTTCAGACTCCTATACTTTTCAGAGTAGAGGTCTTTCACTTCCTTTGTTAGGCTGATTCCTAGATATTTCATTTTTCTGGGTGATATTGTGAAAGGGATTGACACACCAATTTCTCTTTCAGTGAATCTGCTGTTTGTGTAGACAAAGGCTGTTGATTTTTGAGAGTTGACCTTGTATCCAGCAACACTACTATATTTGGTAATTAAGTCCAGCAGTCATTTTGTTGAGTTTTTAGGATCCTCTAGATAGAGTATCATATAATCAGCAAATAATGACAATTTAACTTCTTCCTTTCCTATCTTTATTCCTTTTATATCTTTGTCCTGCCTGATTGCTATGGCTAATGTTTCCAGCACTATATTGAACAAGAGTGGTGACAAAGGGCATCCTTGTCTCATTCCTGTTCTTAGTGTAAAAGGTTTCAGTTTTTGCCCATTAAGTATGATGCTGACTGTTGGTTTCTCATAAATATCTTGTATTAAACTGAGATAAAGTCCATTGATTCCTATTCTCTGTAGGGTTCTGATCATAAATGGGTGTTGGATTTTGTCAAATGCTTTTTCTGCATCTACTGAGATAATCATATGGTTTTTGTCCTTGAGTCTGTTAATATAGTGTATTACATTGATTGATTTATGTATGTGGAACCAGCCATGCATCCCTGGGATAAATCCGACTTGATCAGGGTGTATGATTTTCTTGATAACTCTCTGTATTCTGTTTGCAAGTATTGTATTGAGGATTTTTGTGCCAATGTTCATTACAGAAATTGGCCTGTAGTTTTCTTTGCTGGTGGGATCTTTCCATGCCTTTGGAATCAAGGTGATGGTTATTTCAAAGAATAATTTAGGGAGTACTGCTTCCCTTTTGATTTCATTAGAAAGATTGAGAAGTACTGGTATTAACTCTTCTTTAAAAGTTTTGTAGAATTCAGCAGTGAAGCCGTGAGGATCAGGGCTTTTCTTTGTTGGTAGGGTTTTTTTTTTTTTAATACATTTTCATTTTCCCAGATTGATATCGGGTTGTTTAACATTTTTATATCCTCTTCGGTCAGCTTTGGAAGTTCATATGTGTCTAGGAATCTATCTGTTTTTTCTAATTTTCCATCTTCTTGGAGTAAAGGTTTTCAAAGTATGTGTTTATGATCCTTTGGACTTCTGGATCTGTGCTGATTTCCCCATTTTCATTCCTTATAGCATGGATTTGAGCCTTTTCCGTCTTTTGTTTTATAAAGTTGGCTAAGGGTCTGTTGATCTTTTTTTTTTTTTTTTTTTTTTTGAGACAGGGTCTCGCTTTGCACTTCAGGCTCGCCCTGAGCTCACTATGTAGCCCAGAGAAGCCTTGAACTCAGCAAACCTTTGGTCTCTGCCTCCCAAGTGCTGGGATTACAGGCGTGAGCCACCACACCTAGCAAGGGTCTGTTGATCTTATTAATCCTTTCAAAGCACCAACTCTTTGAGTCATTGATTCTTTGTACTGTTTTCTTTGTCTCCATTGCATTAATTCCTGGTCTGATCCTTATAATTTCCTCTCTAGTATGTGATTTGGGTTTGTTTTGCTCTTCTCTTTCTAGTTGTTTGAGGTTCATCATTAGATTGTTTATTTCAGTTTCCTCTATTTTCTGAGTGTAGGCATTCACTGGTATGAATTTCCCTCATAGAACTGCTTTCACTGTGTCCCATAAATTCCTGTATGTTGTGCTGGGGGTGTCGTTTAGTTGTAGAAACTGTTTAATTTCTTCTTTAATTTCTTTTGTGGCCCATTGGCTGGTCAACAGAGTGTTGTTCAATTTCCATGTGTCTGTGAGGATCTTGGAATTTCTTCTGCTATTCAGCTCCAGTTTCAAGGCACTATGGTCTGATAGTATGCAGGGGATAACTTTGATTCCTTTGCATTTACTTAAGCTTGTTCTATGGAATAGAATGTGATCTATTTTGGAGAATGATCCATGAGCAGCTGAGAAGAAGGTATATTCTCGCTTTGTAGGGTGAAAAAGTCTGTAGGCATCTAATAAATCCATTTGCTCAAAAGTTTAATTTAGCTCAAGTATTCCCTTATTGATTCTTTGTCCAGCTGATCTGTCAGTTTGTGACAGTGGAGTATTAAAATCCCCTACTTCTATTGTATTCATGGATAACTGGCTTTTCATGTCCAGTAATGTTTGTTTTACATAGTTGGGTGCGTTAGAGTTTGGTGCATACATATTTATGATTATTATTTCTTTCTCTTGGATAGTTCCCTGTATGAGAATATAGTGACCTTCTTTATCACTTTATCAGTTTGGGTTTGAAATCTATTTTATCTGCAAACAAGATAGCCACTCCTGCTTTTTTGCACTTTCCTGTGGCATGGAGGATTGTTTTCCAACCTTTTATTTTCAGTCTATGGGCTTCCTTCTGAATTAGGTATTTTTCCTGTATGCAGCAGATTGTAGGATCTTGCTTCTTGATCCAATCTGCTACTCTGTGTCTTTTAATTGGCCCGTTGATTCCATTGACATTAATGGTTATGACTGATATGGACATATTCAGAGCTGCCATGTTTCACTGTTCTGGGTTCTTTTCTTCCTTGCTTTTCCCCTTTTCTATTTAGTTTCTTGTTTGCCCCAATGAATTCACTCTCGTGGGTCTCGTGGGTATGGAATTTTCTGTGTTTTTTTTTTTTCCCAAGATGGTGTTTAGCATGTTTTGGAGTGCAAGATTCATATTTGTGAAGTTTTTCAGGTGTTTTTTTTTTATCATGGATGTATCTTATTTCCCCATCTGTTCTGAAAGAGAGTTTTGCTGGATACAACAGTCTAGGTTGGAGTTGTTTTCCAGCAATGCTTGAAAAACTTCCCTCCATGCTGTCCTTGCGTTGAGTGTTTGTGGTGAAAAGTCTGCTGTGATTCTAATGGGCTTCCCTTTGTAGGTCATTTTCTTCCTTTCTCTCACTGCTTTCAGTTTTTCATTCTTTTGTTGTGCATCTGGAACCTTGATTATTATATGTCTAGGTGTAGATATTTTCATGTCACGGCCTTTTGGAGTCCTATAGACCTCATTTATCTGTATGTCCATTTCTTTTCCTGTGAAGTTTTCTGTTGTTATCTCTGACAACAACTTTTTTATGTCTTTTACCCTGTCTCCTGCTTCCTCAGTGACTCCAATCAGTCTTATGTTATTTTTCTTTGAGTCATCTAGAAGCTGTTGGATTGACTTCTCACGGTCCCTTGCTCTTTTCCATAGGTTATATCTTTCCTGCTCAATGGTTGCTATGCTGCCCTCTAAGTCTGAGATTTGGTTCTCTGCTTCATTCATCCTACTTTGCAAGCTTTCATTCTCCTTCATCATTCACTGGAGCTCTGCTTGAAGCTGTTTAAAAGGTTCCATTGCTTCTGCTATCTTGGATTCTATCATCTTGCTGATCTCTTCTTTAATGATATCTTTCACTTGAACAGTATCTCTGTTTTGATCTCAGTGATGAGTTCTGATTTCCACTTTACTAGATCTGCTTTAGTCCCCATCTCAAAGGGTCCTGGTGTTTGAGTTTCAGTTTGCCCTATTTCCCTTTTCTCTGAGTTTCCCTGTGGTGGTGATGTTTGTGTCTGGTTTTTTGTATATTTTCTCATTTCTATTCTTTTGTTGTTACTAATGGTATTTGTTTGATTCTTTGCCTGATGACAGGGCAATGTTTGTTGCAGTCCTCTTTCTTTCTATTATCTGGGGCCCTTTGGATGTGGCACCTTCCTGGGGCATCCCCCTTGAATCTGTAATGACCCTTGAGAGTTCTCAGTTCTAACACATCTTGGGATGTATTTGAGCAGAACAATCACATCATCTTTATTACCATAATACAATCAGTGCCAATATCAGCATTAAACCCAGTAAATAAGATGAAAAGTTTTGTTAATTTCTATTCTGAAGGCTTTGAGCTAATGAGTTACCTCCATGTCCATATGCCAAAATTTGGAATTGATCAGCAATGTGCATACAACATGTAGATCATAAATGTACCCCCAGAACCCTTTGGGGATAAAAGGTCACTGGGGAATCAGGGAGGTAGAGAGACAGGAGGAGAGTGAAATAGGGTTAGCAGATTTATGAAGATCACCTAGACCCAAGAACTTCATATATGCCAGCGGGTAACAGAAGATAAAAGGGCATATATTAAACCGTACCAACTGTATGCTATAAGACCATTGGAAACTTTGCTCACCTTCTTACAATAGTACAGAAGAAATAGGGCAACCTAAGAGTCTTTTACTTTTGGGTATTGCTTCTGACAGGAAGATAGGAGAGGATGTGGGGACAAGAGGTGAACAGAGGGATCTAGGAGTAGATGGCAAAACAGAAGCTAGATTCCTATATATATATATCTTGCCTGGTCTCTTGGTGCAGCTCAGTGTGGAGGGATGCAGGAAATGGCTCTGGCTCTTCTCAGGCCTGGGTCCTCACAATGCAGGTTTGGGGTGTGGTAGGGGCCAGCCGGCAGGCCTCAACCCTCCATGGTGGGGATGGCTCCCCAGTCCATTCCTGAGTCATCTGTGCACTCAAAAAGGAGTTTTGTGGGGGCCGGAGGGTTAGCTCAGTGGTTCTGGTGCCTGCCTTGCAAGCGCAAGGACCTGAGTTTGATCCCCGGTTACCGCATATAATGCTGGGCGTGGTTGCTCATGCCTGTAATCCCAGCACTCGGGAGGCAGAGACAGGAGGATTGCTGAGTTCGCGGTGGCTTACCTGGGCACCATAGTGAGCTCAGGGCCAGCCTGAACTACAAAGTGAGACCCTGTCTCCAAAAAAGCCAAAAAAAAAAAAAAAAAGGAGTTTTGTGATTGTTGATTTGCTTATAATCATACAACAGGTAAAGATGCAGAACTGGACTTGGTTGTAGGCATTCTCACTCATTACCATGAGTACAGTAAAGGCCTTAATGACTTTTGTTGTAAAATGTGTACCAAGTTCGTAAGTTAGACATGTATCCATTTATTAATTATACAGCCATTGTAGAAATTTGTGATCCTGAAGGCTTCTATGGGCCTGGGAGTGTTTATTCCTGAGGATCTGTTTATTATTCAACATTGCACTCCCAATTTGAGCATATTTTTAATCCTTTATAAATATTTGCTGAATAGTTAAATGAACAAGCGAAGCTGATTCCTCTCCCATCACCCAATGGCTTTCTGCTTGAAATGCATTGAAACAAGCTGGTGTATTAGGAATAGGGTGGTAGTGGTTGGTGACAATCTGTGGCTGAAAAAAGAGATGGGCTACAGGGACTCCTGCCTTTGTGGGTGGCACATTCTGTGATTTTTGTCTCTGTCTAATGGCATTTTTAGTCATTTTTATATCTTAATGAAGTACCAATTTGTAAGCATTTAAACATCCCAGGAAAACACTGACTCTAATATACCAAAAGTATGCCCTTTCCATCTGGCATTTTATCTAGTCTTCTAGTTACTTCCCAGTATAATTTACTGCCTGGGCCCTGGGCATGTTTTTATTTAACAGTCTCAATCATCTGGACACAGTGAGAGAAACTCTAAATCAGAAACCTGATGTTTATATTTTGTTCTCTTTATGACCTTCTAACATACATGAAGAGCCTAAACTTGCTCAGGGAACAAGGGAAGGCTCTCAGATCTGCTTGCTGGGGTAGCCTTCTTCCAGAACTAGAAGAGTTCTCTGAAAAACTTAGTTACACCTTGAGTAGAAGAAGGACTTGCTCCCTGTGTACACAGTCAAATGAACTTCATAACAGGTACGAATTAACCAGAAGATATTTGGAAAATGAGATGGAAGACCAATGTTGTTTTCATCTGCATCTTTCCAATGACTGGTGATGTTGAATGTTTTTTCAATTGTGCTGTTTCTATTTCTTTATCTGAGAAATATCACTTCATTTCATATGTCCACTTCTAAATTGGGTCTTTAAATTTGGAGGGTCTGAGTTTTTAAGGTGATGATATATTCTACACTTGGTCTTAGCCAAAAGGCCAAGAAGCGATTGTGATGATATATTCTAGATAGTAGTCCTTTAACTGAGGAACAGCTCATAAAATTTTGTTCCCAATTTGTAGGTGGTCTCTTTGCTCTGTTGGTGGTTTCTCTTATTGTACAGAAGCTTATTAATAAAAAGAGATCCCAGTTATTGATTCTTTCTGCCAGCTTCTATGCTACAGGGGGGCTTGTGCATAAAGTCTGTCCCTATGCCAATTTCTCCAAGTGTTCTGCGTAACTTATCTTCCAGCAGTTTTAGTGTTTCTGTTTTAATATTTAGGTCTCTAATTCGATTTTATTTTAGGCTAGTTCATGGTGAAAATATAGGTCTAGTTTTAATATTTGGCAAGTGAAAATGCAGTTTTCCATACACCATTTATTAAAGAGGCTGTCTTTCCTCCACTGAGGTTGTTTGGCTGTCCGTCAAAAATGAGATGGCTTAGTGTGTCTCGAGCTGTTTTGTGCACCTTTTGGTCTGTTTCACTGATCCTCAGATGTGTTACTTTGCCAGTACCATGCAGTTTTTATTGCAATGGCTTTGTAGTATAGTTTCAAGTTGGGGGTCATGATAACCCCTGCCATGTTTCTGTCGCCTAGAACTGTGTTTGCTATTCTAGGTCTCTTGTAGTTCCAAATGAATATTTGGATTATTTTCTCAAACTCTGTGAAATGCACTGCTGGGATTTCAATTGGTGTTAGATTGAATCTACATAGCAGTTTTGGAAGGATGGCCATCTTGACAACATTGGTTCTTCCTACCCAGGAACAAGGGATGTCTTTCCATTTTCTGATATCCTCTATAGTTTTCAGAGAAGAGGTCTTTCACCTCCTTTGTTAGACTGACTTCAGGATATTTCATTTTTTGGGATGCTATTATGAAAGGACTTGGTTACCCAATTTCTCTCTCAGTGAGTCTATTTTTATGCTATGAAGAAATCAACCAACAACAAATGGTGGCAGTGTTATGGGGAGAATGGAATCTTTTTCCAATGTTGGTGGGTTTATAGACTGGTGCAACCACTTTGGAAATCCATGTGGAGATTCCTCAAAAGCTAGATTAGAGGTTTGATTTGACCCCACTATTTCCCTGCTGGGAATACATATGTAAAATTTAAAAGCATCATACTACAGTGACATATATGCACCCATGTTTATAGTAGCACACCTTGTAATAGTTAAATTTTGGGAGCAACCCAAATGCCCAGCAACTGGAAACTTGATAAAGATGTATTTGTTTTTATGAAATGGAGTATTATTCTGCAATAAAGAATGACAAATTAAAGACATTTGTACCTAAATGGATACACCTTGAGACTATACTCATAAGTGAAATAAGTAAGTCTCCATAAACTGGAGACTGGATAAAGATGTATGTTTTTATAAAATGGAGTATTACTCTGCCATAAAGGATGACAAATTAGATTTTTGTGCCTAAATGGATGCACCTTGAGACTATACTCATAAGTGAAATAAATAGGACACTATTGTATAAATGCTATATGATTTCTGTAGTGTGGGAAACTGAAGTGTAAATGAGGTTCAAAATTTATGATAAGTATTGTGAAATAGGACAAAAATATTCAAGGGAAAGGGGAATTGTGAGGAGAACAGGGGAAAAGAAAGAAGAATTTGGAGGGTAAAACGAAAAAATGAAAACAAAGCCAGGCGTGGTGGCTCATGCCTGTAATCCCAGCACTCAGGAGACAGAGACACGAGGATTGCTGAGTTCGAGGCTTGCCTGGGCTACATAGTGAGCTCAGGGCCAGCCTAAACTAAAAAGCAAGACCCTGTCTCAAAAAAAAAAAATGAAAACAAAGCTTATATAAACAGATGGTTAGGTGGTTGTAAGGAGGTCAGGGGATTGGGAAAAATGAAAATGAAGATATATAATGTACAAGTAAAAATTGCCAGTGGTGATCATGATCCTAATATATACTTAAAATGTATCAACAAATTTAATAAACAAATAAAGGATATTTCTACAAAAACACTATGATGTTCCTAATTTAGAGGGACTTTGAGAACTTCTAGAAGCAGTGGTGGACATCTATTATCCTTTAGCGATGTATCAACTTGCTGAGCAAATAACAATCATTAGAACAGTTTGAGTACCACAAGCTAACTGTTTTGTGTATAGTCATGCTGGGCTATATAGAATTATGCCACAGACACTACAAGTTCTATAAAGGGAAGCTGATAAGGGCTGAAGCATCAGGGAGAGGTGAAAATGAGAGAACACGGGCTATGAAGAGATTTAAAGGAAATGTGACAGGCAACAAATGTGGGCATCAGTGCTCTCCTATTTCCCCACAGAATCAATGAGTACTACTCTTCTTAATTTCCATTTTGCAGATCTAGAAACTAAGACTTTGAGTTGTGACTCTCATAGGTGTGAGAGGCAGAGCAAGTAATCAAACCCAGGCAGTCTGGTGCTGGAGTCCCCTTACTTAACCACTGAACATGTTCTGTAGATTTGCAAGCACAGACCTTGTAGCAAATCCACAGCACACAAAACTAGAGATGAATGTTTGAGGAGGTATTTCTCAACCCAGGCTAACTTATATAGATAAAATGCTGAGAATATTTTGCCTTTGACTCAGCAGAGTTTGTACCTGCATTGCTCGTGGCCTTGGGAAAGAAGCCATTTCTCATCAAAGGACTTTCATTTATACAGTGCTGTTCTGCTTCTTCTTGCACAACACAGAATTTGAGCCATCTTAAGGCCTCAAATAATTCAGTGTCTAGTGGAAAGAAGCATGGATATAGAATCCATTCTATTTGTTTTGTAGATCATCCAGATTGTCGTGTTTTCAAATTATCACCCACTTAAGGGCAAAGGTGACACTGCTGCTTGTCATCACAGGCTCAGAGGAAGTGACAGTATCAAGCTGGGACATGACCTCCTCTACTTCAGGTGTAACCTCAACTGTGGTGAATGAGGCTGAATATGGTCAGATGGTTTCTTCACTCTTGGTGGAACAGGTCTATTCAGCTTGGCACCAGAGGTCCCTCTCACACTTAGGTGCAGGTAGAAATGGTGTGATAACAAGATTCAAACATGGCACATTTTCTATATCACCTTAAAAAGGTCTACCATTTGATATGGTGGTGTGCACTTGCAATCCCAGGATCTGGGGGGCTGAGGTAGAAGGGTCGCTGTGGGTTCCCGCCAGCCTGGGCTACCCACAGAATTGAAGCCCAGTTTGAACTACATGAGAAAGAGAAAAATCTAACAATGCAAACTTGAGGGGGGGTCTTCAAATCTAATGACAAATATGCAATAAAGAATAATGTAGGTCAGGGTTCACTTGCTGCTTACAATTCTGCTAATGATATACACTAACTATAAAGCAGAATCACATCCTCCTTGACATATGAAACGATACATAAACTCTACACCTTAGCCACTTTCACATTACTGAGGCACAACACCTGGGACAAACAATTTTAAAAAGGAGAGATGTATTTTGGAGCACAGTTGTAGTCCCTGATTGGCTGCCTCCAAAACAAAACAAAAAAACATGATAGAGAGCCTGGGTGGAGGAAGGCTGCTCACATCAAGGCAACCCGGAAGTGGAGAGAGAAGTATGCCAACAGGGAGGGAGATATACCTTCAAACTCAACCTTCAGTGACCTACTTTTAACCAGGCTTCACTTCCCCAGCTAAACTCATCACTGTATGAATCCACTGAAGGGAGTAGTATCCCCATGATTTGATCATCTTCCAAAAGCCATGCCTCTGAGCATATGAGAGTTTGGGGCTCTCTTTTAAAATCTAAACCCTATCAATGCCTGCAGCGAATTTCTCCTGTCCTTTGCCTTCCTCCTGGACAATTTAATGCTTCCTCTAATATATTTCCTTAAAATTTGATTGTTATTATCATATCCCATTGCAGTCTCATTGCAGATTATGAGTTTACTGAATGCAGGGATCAAATATATGTTGGTATTCCTGAGATCGTATAAGGCACTATTATCAGCATTTCTCACATATTCGCAATTCCTTACTACAGTATCACACACTTTGACTTTCAAGTGCAGCAAGTAGTTTCCTTTGCTTTCAGGTTTTCTTTGACCAAAACCATGTTCCCCACCCTTGTGACAGATGAGAAGTTAAGAAGAGTTAATTCCTCCTGAGAGCACGTTCATCTAATGATTAATAGGAACTGCTGCAAACTACCAAAGCTCCTTATCTTCTTGGGCAGAATAGCTCAGTTGTTATGGGATGAACTTTTATTTATCATCAAAGGATAATGGACTTATTAACACACTTTTTCTTGTCTTCCTTTTCTACCCCGTTTCATACCCCCAGTTCCCATCCAGTGTATTATTCATATTCTTAGCAAACTACTTCCACCTGAATTATTGATTTAAGGAGAATTCTAAGCATATTATATACAATTTATACAACTCCTGTTGTATAAAATAAACATCCTTTTAATTACACTGAATTACAAAGACACATAGTGTAACATGAGATAAAATACAAAAGTACTATCCTACACAAACAACAAGCCCTGGGAACCTATGAATCAAACGTGAGCACTTGTAAACAGCACAAGCACCTCAATTCTAGGGTTTCCCTCTGCAGCGGAGAAGCAGCTGTCCTAGTTGTTAGTGGAGAAGAGGGCATCTCAGGAACTCTGTTGTCTATTTTTAGATCTCTTGCTGACACAGAAAACCTGTTTCCCAACAGTACAATGGTGACCTCCTCACCTTCAGAGAAATGGTTCAGAATGCCTAAGGAGAAAATAAATTCCCATTTGTGGAAGCCACAGAAGAACAGAAAAGGGAAATGAGAATTTAGGAACTGTTCATTGGCAGACATGGTGCTTTAAGATCTCTTTTGACAGCTAAATGCAAAATGGAATGAATGGTCTTGAATAGCATTTAGGAATCCAAGTTTCCAGGACCGGCTCGGAGAGTAAGACTACCAAAGGATAATAATTCTTTTTTTATAAACTGTACCTTAAAAGATAATTGTCCAAAACAAGTTAAAATCATGACTGTCATGCAAATATAAAATTAATGTGCGTGAAATATTTTAACTTATTAATCAGTGAGAAAGCCAGTAGACAGTATAAACAGGCTTTAAAAAAAAAACTCTGAAAAACAAACACACTTATATATCAAGAATATTGAAATGAATGTAAAAATGGATGCAAAACTAGCCTATTGCAGCCAGAGATTTGGCTCAGTGGTTCTGGCGCCTGGATCACAAGCATGAGGTGCTGAAACAAAACAAAACAAAAGAAAACAAAAAGTAGCCTATTCTGCAGTAGAGGAAGGAAGTCACTAAAACCTCTACAGGGTAGAATTTCCATGCCTAAAAAAAGGGAAATGTTTTGCATTACTATTAGTTATATAATTTACTCAGTTGTAAATCAACACCCACAGAATCAGAACCAAATAAAAGTCAAGGCTGTGCTATATGGACTATGTATCATTTTTTATTAGAACATATTTTCCCTTACATTCATGAATGTTAGATTTAACAATGTAATTCTTCCTTGATAAGATGATCAGACTTTCCCTACAGTTCAGTTATACATTAAAAAGCCAACTCTTCGTTGAAGGAAGGTCAGGGGAATGGGAAAAAGTAAGAACCAAGATGCATTATGTACAGGTACAAACTCTCAATGATGAATGTGATCATAACAAATACCTAAATGTACCAATAGACTCAGTAAATGTTTTTTTTTTAAACCCAAGACTTTAACATTGTGAACTGGATAAAAGTATTGCAATGCAGGACAACAATATGGTGTTTGAGAAAAGTACAACTCAATGCCAAATAACAGGAAAATTTCAGGGTTTCAGAAGAAGGTTCCTCCTTTGTAGGAGAAGGAGATGGTGAGAGCAAGGAGTAGCTGGCATTGGATATGCACAATCTCATCCAGTCCTCTCAGTGAACCTAAGAGGAAAAGATATCTCATTTTTCATAAATGGGAAATCTGGAACATTTTCCTGAGTAAGTAATTAACCTACACAGGGTCACACAAATAGTATATAGCAGAGTCAGAGTGGAAAGCCAGGTTTTCAGCCTGACTTTATGACTTGTTCCCAGTATTCCATGCAGCACTGGGAAGGAATGATTTTAGAAAGAAGTTAAGACATTTCCTGATCCCCACCCCAGACAGGGAAGCATGGTAGTGGTGCCAAAGGAGCACAAGGCTGTGCTTCTCTTGGTTAGCTACCGTGTTTTTGTCATCATTTCTTGATTTTGTAGAGTGCTCTGGAACAATGACAAGTAATTTGCCTCTGAGCTCATCAGCTTAGATAAGACAACTGATTTGAGTGATTTCCTTTTTTGTAGTGTTACAGATTGAACTCAGAGCCATGCACACATGCTAAGCACTTACTCTACCACTGACTTGCACTCGCAACCCCATGAATTATCTTTTAATTGAACACCTCTTTGAATCTGAAGAGATGGAAGCCACTTGATGGAGTTAAAATGCCTTCTATAGAAAATCATTCTGAATCGGATTTTCTAGGATGTCACTGATTTTCCTTTACACAAAAAGCCTACGTTTTGGTCAGTAATATACATTATGCATTTACTCAGTACTTACTTTGTGTTCAGTACTATACTAACTGCCTAGAGGAAGAAAACAATGAATCAGGTACAAACCACACACTTTGAAGAGCACACTAGAAAAAAAAAATTAGACAAGTAAAAAATAAGTGACTACAATACATGGCAAGTGTTGGGGCAATAATGGAGATGCCAATAGGGATGATATTCAGATAAGGAGAACCATGAAACAATTCACTATCATCTGCTTTGAAGAAAGAGAAGAGTCAAATATGGAAACAAATATGTATGTATGTGTGTGTCCTACCCACCAATTCCGTTATTATAACACTAAGCAGAGCACAGTTTCTTTTTTAAAAAAATATTAATGCCAAAAATCTATTTTCAATTTGTCAGGACCTAACAAGTTGATGAACTTGCTATTCATTTTGCAGTGTCATAGAGGATTTAATTAACAAGACAAAGTCATCTTTAATTCTATTTTTGTTACTTTCTAAAATGAAAGGAAATGTCATTTGGGTTCATGAGAAATTCTCAAGTCTCTATTTCAAAACTAATTTCAAATGGTATTTGAAATTGTCTTCTTCTAAGGGTAAATGTATCTTTATTTATTATCTGCAGTAACTCCAGGATAGGAAGAATCCTATGCTTTCCAGCGGTTCTCCATCTGGTGACATTTTATTACAGCACAAATAGAAATGTATGTAGATTGCATTCATAAATTATTCTCAACCTGAGATCTATTTAGTCTCTGAGATCTTTAAAATAAAGAATAAATTTCATTGCAACAAGTAGAGTGTCCAAAATCTTCTAAAATATAAACTCCCACTTCAAGGTCACTATGATCTTGCAATGAACAAAAAAGCCGTGGTTTACTTATATTAGAAAGAGGCTTAGTAAAAATGTCATCTCTGTGATGCTTGGTTGGACACACACTTTTTTTTTTTTTTGAGACAGGGTCTCACTTTGTAGTTCAGGCTGGCTCTGAGCTCACTATGTAGCCCAGGCAAGCCTCGAACTCAGCAATCCTCCTGTCTCTTCCTCCCAAGTTCTGGGATGACAGACACGAGACACCACACCCGGCAGGACACACACTTTTTGTTTCATCTGACATTTCTTGTACAATGACTCAAAAGTCTTTTAGAAAACAGTTTCTGATTTGTCCTTAGTGGCTATTTTTTTTATATTTATCCCTACAACTCACTGTCTAATTGTAGATAATAATCAGTAGAGCGTTAAGCATAATAGTAAATAATAAGTCTTCAATAAATATTTGTTGATGTGATAAGGGACTGAAGATTTATAACATGAATAGATAGGCTAATACATGATTGAAAGTATAATTTGTTTATAAAAACATCAAAGTGTATACACTTTATAATCCATCTTTTCACCCACAGTACATTTAAATATTTTTAAAATCCACACTCTGCTAAGATAGGAGACTTTTTATGAGTCACATGACTAGGAAATAAAATACTAGTGTTTATTTGACAAAATAGAACACTACTCTGTAATTCATTATTACAGAAAATGTGATCCTAATTAGATAATTTTTCACCTATCCTGACATTTTTATCTTTCTTATGTGAGTTAGTGGTTCTCAAACGAGGGCAGTTTTGCACTCCAAGAAACATCTGCCAATGACTGGGCACATATGTATCACAACATGGACTGTGGGGGTAGGGTGCTGCTGGTTCTTAGTGGGTACAGACCGGGGATACTGACAAACATGTTTCATTCATAGGACAACTCCTCACAGTAAGGATTGAACTAGTCCCACATGACAATGATTCTCAAAGTTGGAAATCCCACTTTTAAACAAAGGACCTAGCAGCAATCATTTCAAACCCATGATGGCTACAAGAGCTCTCCACTCCCAATGTGGACACTATAATTCCTAGGAAAAATTTGTAAAAAGCGTACGAGTCCTGCTTGGAAGTTCTGTAAAACTAGTGAAAAAATACCCAGTTGTTTTTTTTTTTTTTTTTTGAGACACAGTCTCACCTTATAGTTCAGGCTGGCCCTGAGCTCACCACGTAGCCCAGGCAAACCTGGAACTCAGCAATCCTCCTGCCTCTGCCTCTGCCTCCGCCTCTGCCTCTGCCTCTGCTTCTGCCTCTGCCTCTGCCTCTGCCTCCTGAGAGCTGGGATTATGGGCATGAGCCACTACACCCAGCATTGTAGTATGTGGCACTGACTGCTGGTGGGTGTGTTACCACTCCCAGCATTGCTTTATGTGGTTACCACCTTACTCAGGACATGGCGCTTGCTAGGCAGGTGGTAGGAACACTGAGCTAAATCTCTGGTGCAAAATATCCAGATTTTACAGAGAGAAGAGAGAGAAAACGATGACAAGAGCGTCATTTCTCTAAAGATTAGCATAAAAGGATGATAGAAGATTTAAATGGTAGTCTCAAGATTTCAGTATACTCTGCAGTAAAAATGTTTGGTGATGTACCTTTTGCATAGGTAAATTCTGACAATCCAAGCAAATTGTAGTAATGATAGTATTGACTAACAATAGTTAATATTATAAGTAATAGTTACTACAATCTCTTAAGAATTATGTGCAATCCATATATGACTACTAATTCTCAGAATCACTATCAAGTTAATCATCACAGGTCCTATTCTAAAGAAGAGTTAATAGATTCAGGGAGTTACTGTAATCTGTTTAAAATCCACATATGGTAATAATCAGAGATAGCATTAAAAATAAGACCGACAAGTAGCCACTATACTTCAAACATATTTTGTAACAGATATCAAGTGCTGCTGTTTATCTTAGGGAGGCTGAGGCCTTTTTAAGAGTATCTGGCAAATGTCTATTTAGAATACCAAACACTGCTGTTTATTCTACATGGGTGAGGTAGTTTTTCTTCTGGCAATGCTATCCTCCAAGTTGGCTTCTTTGTACACTTTGGAGGGCAAGCTGTCTGCCTGCAAGATGTCTGTCTAACTTTCTATAACATTAGGACAACCTGAAGTCCAGATTTTCTCAGGATAGTTTATGTCTAACATTCCTATGTAAGTATTAAAAGCATCTTCTTTCTCTTTTAAAAGTGATCGCTTTACACGAGATGTTACACCCCTTCCTATCCAAATCTTTTCTCTTTAAGTTATAGAGAAATCCATAGCATGCAGCAACTTGCCAGCATTATCAGGGTCCTCTGGGGTGGATCTTAGTCATGTGAATGTCTGTCTATACACTATAAGCCTGCAAGGAAGAAGTTGCCAATTGCTAGCTGTTAGTGAGCAGGATTTACACACGTTGTCATTTGGTTCTGGATATTTAAACTACATTAGGTGTTAATTACATTGTCTGACAATGTGGCTGTTCCAAAGCAAATGGTTTGCTGAAATTTCAGCTATGGGAGTCAGTAAATATCTAGCTTGTTTACCACTGAATGGTTTTTCCTCTTTACAGGTCAGGTATCAACAAATGAACCTAATTAAGTAGGACTGATAAAACTATTTTGACTCTGTATTAATCAGGAGAATCAATGATGATGAAATTTCAAAAATATTTCAATAATACAATGGATTAGATGATGTGCCTCTTTCTATGATCTTCACTCTAAAAATTACATCTTTTATGTTAGATGCCTTTCAAATTCCCCTCACCAAGTAAATCCTGCCACAACAAACCATTCCCTCCCTTTGCAGTCCTCCTTTATGTCAACTGTCAACATACCAAGCAAGACAGAAAGCCACCATTAAAAAGTGGCAACATTTACCTGTGTTATGATGTCAAGGCTCTGAGATTTATCTCTACACTTCTCGATTGTTCTTCTTTTGTCTCTTGAGCTCGTGACAAGAACTGTTTGCTGCACAAAATCTTCACATTTTAAAGGAAATTTAATATCTGTATCAAATATACACATATAATACAGAGTTAATATTCTATTTTTATCCACAGGCTCCACACGACAGCAATTTTTGTGGTACTTGAAGACACATTAAATTATTTATGAGAAATAAATGCCAAAATGAAAATGCCAGTCTTGTCTACTTGTAACATGAGAGGGAAACATAACATTTTCATCTTGGAACTCCAAGATGTGTCTGTCAAGGAGTCTTTCAACTTAACTGTTGAAAGTTAACTGGGATGAAACTTACAATTAAGCACTCACTGTCTTTGTGTTACACAATATTTTCTATTCTCTTCTGATGCTTATTCCAAAATATATTTTTTAAAAATTAATTTATTCTAAATTATTTTATGTATTACAAACATGTACCAATAAAACAGATTAAAAATTTATTGCTGACTTAGAAATCTTTGATATTCAGGCTATCCCAGTGCTTGGGAGGGTGAGTCAGGAAGATGCACACAAGTTTAAGGCCAGTCTGAGTTACATAGCAAGATCTTGTCTTTAAAAAAGAGAGAAAGCTTAGTCTATACAAATGTTATACATAATGTATTTTACATATGAAAGTACATAACAAAATTGTTGTTATATTATTTAATATATATTTAATACTATAAATGATATATTAAAGGAATATTTAAAGATACCATGATATATATTGATAACTCATCAGGAAAATATAACAATCATAAACATATCCAAGTACATATCTCAATATTCATGTTCTACAAGTATTATAAATTATGACATTTTTCACCACAGAGTTAATCCTATTTGACATTCTCTTTGAAGCAACACTAATTCCAACTTTAATTATTATTATCCAATGAGGAAAGCAAGCAAACAGAATGATTAAATTCAGGCCTTCATTTCCTATTCTATATATTGTTTGGATTATTTCTCTACCATCTGCATTAATTTATGTTGAAAATTCTATAGGCTCATCAGACTTTTTAATAACTTTCAGTGCAGCTCAAAAATATATAAAATAGACAATGGTAGATTTGATGGGAGAAATAAACATTTCCACAATAATAGTTAAAAAGTTCAATATACCATTTTCAATAATGAATAGGACAGCTGGCCAGCTAGACAGATAGACAGAAGACAGATGATGGATCAGTAAGGAAAATGAGGACATGAACAACAATCTGAACAAATTAGACCTAACAGATACATACAGAACATCACACCACCAATGGCTAATTGCATGTTCTTCTCAAGTGCTTTGGAACATTGTCCAGAAAAGATCAAACATTGAACCACAAAATAAGTTTCAGTAAAATTTAAATGTTGGAATTACTAAAATGATTTTTCCAACCACAGTGAATAAAGCTATAAATCAGTAATAGAAGGAACACTGGAAAAATTACAAATATTTGGAAAGCAACATATTCTTAACCTATGCATCATAAAAAGAAAAGAAATCACAAGGAAAATAAAAGGTGAATAAAGGAAAAAACAAACAAGTAGAATTTCTGGAATGCAGGGAAGGTGGTTCCCAGGGAGGAAATTATATTGTAAATGTCTGCATTTTAAAAAGTTCTTAAAGTACAAACCTACTTGTATACCTCAGAGAACCAAAGAAGAGCCAACTAAAGCCAAAGCTTGCAGGGGAAGTAAATAATAATCACAGGAGACAAATGTAAAATAGTGGAAAGAGAAATAATTAGACAAGAACAAATGCAAAAGTTGGTTCTTTCAAACACCAACCAAACTGACAAAGATTTTTCTAGAGTGTCAAACAAAAAAGAGAAAAGATTCAAATAATTACAATCAGAATTAGTTACTGATCTTACAAAAAGAAAAAAGACAGTAAAAGATTATAAAGTACTTAGGTAACAGAGGAAACAGAAAAATACCTAGAAACACACTAATTACCTAATTGGTTCAAGATAGAAGATACAGAAAATCTTAGCAGATATATAATAAATAATGAAGCTGAAGCAGCAATAAAAAAGTCTCCCAACAAAGAAAAGTTCAGGTTTGTCTGCACTGGCTTGTCTGACCAGTTCTACTGAAGATCAATCCTTCTCAAACTTCCACAAAAAGCAGACAAGAGGAAATAGCTCCTAACTTATTAAAGTCAGATAAAGATTTAACAAGAAAAGAAAATCATGAGCCAAAATCCCTCATGATAATAGATGCAAACATCTTCAGTGAAATATTAGTAAGCCATATCCAGTGGCATACCATGACCAACTAAAATTTATTTCATGAATATAAAAGTGATTAGCTATTTAAAAAGCAGTCAAAGTAATACACTATATTAATAGAATGTAGAAAAACATGTGATCATCTCAGTTGATGAAAGAAAGGCATTTGAAAAATTGAGCATCCTTTCGTGACTAAACTACAATACATGTGTATAACACAGAACCGAAGGAAATCTTTTGAACATGACAAAGGATACCTACAAAGATCCATTGCTGTCAGTGTGAACAGCCCCATGCTATGTGTAAGAGCTGTGTTCCATCATAATGCCAGAAAGCTTCCACTGGTAAGGTGGTGAGCAAGAGGACGATGCCTGTTTTCACCGCCACCACTCAGGATTGCATTCCAAGTTCTATCCAGACCAAAAAGGGCAAAATAAGGCACCTAAATTCAAAAGTAAGACGTAAAACTATTTATATTCACAAGTCACATGGTCATAAAAGTGGAAAATTCTACAGAATTCAAAAAATATTAGAGCTAATAAATGAATCAGTAAAGCTGAAGTTAGTTGTGTTTCTGTACTGTTGCAATGACTAATCTGAAAGTGAAATGAAGAAAAGCAATTCCAATTTTAATAGTATCTAAAAGAATAAAATACTTAGGAATAAATTAAAGAAGTGATTTGTTTCAACAGAAAGAAACTACCGAAGACCCAAAGAGTGGAAAGACATTTTATATTCATAGGTAGGAAGATTGAAAATTGTTAAGATGTCAAAACTACCCAAAATGATGGATGGATTCAGTGCAATGACCTTTAACTCAGTTGTGGGAAGATCACTCTTTCTCCTAAGAACAACAGAGAAAGGAAGAACGAAGCGAGTAAGGGAAAGAGGGAAGGAGGAAGGGAGGAGGGGGGAGAGGGGACACGATGGAAAAGAAGAAAGGGAAGGATAATAATGAGACCATAGAGCCCACATAATTCTTTTTCTTTCTCAGATTCTTTCTCAGATTCTCACCCAACTCATTTGAAATATCATTCATTTGCTACAAATCAATCAAAACAGGTGAGCTAGTACAAACTACTTCTCCATCTCGCATAATGCATTCCTTCAGTTGCAGTCATGTCTGAGAACATATTCTTAATCAGAACACTTGAACGGATCATTGGAAGCTATGGTTCCTTTCCAGGGGTCTCCCAAAAGCCTTACGCACACACAGACGGGGCTGCTGGAAGGACCGTATGACCTGCTTGGTGTGCCCCGTATGGGGTGGTGTCCATTCAGAAGCGCAGGGTCTCTGAAGTGTGACTTGCAAGGGCATATCTCCTTTCTCAGCTCCCCTCACTCACTCCTTTTGGGGGCCATGGCTGAGCAGCTTCTCCAGTACGCTCTCCTCCGTTAAGCTGCCCTGCTTTGGAGCCAGCATACTGAAAGCTTGAGCCAAAGTCATCCTGTCTTCTTTTAAATCATGGGTGTGAGGTATTGTGTCAACGATAAGGAAAGTGACCGGGACACTGGGCTAAAACACTGAGGCACTAGCTCATGTCAGGATAATACTCAGAGGTGGAAAAAAGACACACTCTCTCATTCATCCCAAAGCACTGCAGGTCAAGTATCCTGTTTAGGTAGCTACTATTAGGGCAATTCTGTTGCCTTAGAAATTTTAACCCTAGAATTAATGTCCTTTAAATTAGGCAATTCCTGACTCTTTTGAACTCTGTGATCTCAGAAAAATCAGTTATCTATATGCCTCAGTTTTACTCATCTGTAAAATGGAGACCACAATATTCCCTAATTATTGTGGAATGAAAAGCCACTCACTGGTACATGGTGAAGTTTATATTTGTCACTTCTACAATAGATGTGTGCTAGTCCACCACATGAAGATTACTTTTTATTTCCAAAGTTCTATATATAAGTGTAGAAGAACCTTAAAAAATACAGAACACTGAAGAGGTCCCATGTAAAGAAGCAAGACACATATAAACATGATTCATAGGACAAGAAGCGGGATACTGTGCAAGGAAGGCAACACAGGGAAGGAGCTCAAAGTTTAAGTTTTTAAAAATCAGTATAATAAATTTTGCCTCTGCTTCTCTAATTTTTCCAACAGGACTTTAAGCAAGTTACTTAACTCCTGTAATCTGTAGTTTCTTTACCAGTACACATTAACTAGAGCAATAAAAGAAATTCCCCTTTGTGATGATTCAATTAGATAATTTTTTAAAAATTTCTTTTTATCTTTATTGGTATATTGTAAGGAACACTTCTCCACTGTTGGTGGGAATGTACACCAGTACAACCTCTGTGGAAGTCAGTATGGAGCCTCCTAAAAAACTAGGATTTAAGGTCCCATTTGACCCTGCTATTGCCCTGCTAGTAGTATACACTAAAGAATAGAGGGCCAGAAATTTAGCTCAGTGGTTCCAGCACTTGCCTTGCAAGTGCAAGGCCCTGAGTTCGAGCCCAGTAACCACATACAACACTGGAAATAGTGACTCACGCCCACCAGCCATCAATACCACATACCACAGTGCCGGGCATGGTGGCTCATGCCTGTAATCCTAGCACTTGGGAGGCAGAGGCATGAGGATTGCTGAGTTCCAGGCTTGCCTGGGCTACATAGTGAGCTCAGGGCCAGCCTGAACTACAAAGCAAGGCCTTGTCTCAAAAAAAAAAGTATAGATAATTTTTAATGTGTTCAAAACAGTGTGTCAAAGAGCCGGGATTTAGCTCAGTAGCATTGCACCTGCCTGGAAGGAAAGTGCAAAGTCCTGAGTTTGTTTCCTGATATAAACTAACTAACTAACTACCTAACTAACTAAAACAGTATGTCAAGATATGAAAGCTTAAAAATATTTTGAGTCTTCTAATATACTCACAATGTCACTTACCAAGAAGAATAAATACAAATAAATGATGATATGACCACAACTTCTAAGGGCTTCCAAAGCAGCTGAATTAGCTAGGCAGATCATGCACAACACAAGAAAAGCTAAGTTTAAATTTTCAAGTCCCTCTTGCTAAAATGCAATATTCCAAAGTGATTTGGGTAAGAATGTTGAAGTGGCATTTCCCTTTTCTCTCTTTCTTCCCTCTTACCATTCATTTTTATCTAATATGTAAATTTTTAAAAATATTTTCAGTTGTGAATTGGATGATCTAAAAAGAAATATTTCTTTGTGGAGAGAAAAGAGAAAGCAAATATTCACACTTTCAACTTGCCTCTACTTTTTCTACTTTACCTCTTATTTGAAGAAAATTTATTTTAATAGAATTACGCAGTCAAGAAAGCACTCATTTTTGTTTTCTTCTTCTCTTTTATCTTTAGAGAAACCAAATGACAAAAACAAAGTCAAGCAGATAGGAAGCAACCATGGAGAAAATCTCTTGGCAGACACTAAAATAACAGACTTAAAGGCCTCTAATTCTATGCCTGCAAATGTTTAAAACAACCAAGTTTTACATGAAAACAAAATCAATTGTATTACGAAGAAAAACAACTTATATGTCTTTTACCACAACACCTTACTCCTTTGTTAGCCAGAAGATCTTGCCTGGGGCCCTGTATTTTTTTTTTTTACCCAAAATTTCCTTCCCTCATTTCAAAAATCCAACTTGGACTTGAACAGTTAAAACAATTGTAGGGCCACAACTTGTGTTTTTACTACCAGCCTGTGAGGGAGGCCTTGAGCCAAACTCCTGTTCACTCAGATTCTACCAGCTGGTCAGGTACAGAGCCAATTGGGATGATGCATACACTGGTCTGCTCAGTTTCTGTTGAATAAGGGAGGCAAATTCCCATAGGGAAAAGCAGTGAGCAAACACATGCCTCATGGCAGTATTTTAGTATCTTAAACAGCATTAGGAGAAAACTGCATGCTGGCAATAAACATATTCCCTGTGAAGTAGAGAGTCATGACAGTGATTCACCTGTTGATGAAAGATGAGTGGAAAAGCAAGGTAGTGTCAGCACAGTCGCCTGGTAGCTATAGAGAGAAGTAGATTCTGTTCAAAGCACATCAAAGATGCAATAATCTTTGCTTTACACCATGTTTGCTCAGGCAACAGTAGGAATATTAAGTGACATTGTTGTTTGTGTCTATGTCTTTAAAAAAGTTGGTTTTCTTTGTTTCATATTTCTGTGCATCATTTTTCTTTGGGGTCACAATTTATAAAGTGAAGGGGTAAATTCAGAGGTGTCAAGAGAACCGAAGCCTTACACTTATTTAAAGGGTAATAAACCAAAGGAGATGGATGATCCTGCCCCATCCAAAATCTAATTTGCAGCTTCAGTATGAGCCCCTGAACCAGGATATTTCATCACTCACTGTTGATGTTTGCAATGTGGATGCTAAGGTCAGAGAAAGCCAACAGAGGGTTATTATAATAGCAACTTATGCCAACAAATTTAATTAAATGGTCTTAGCTCATATCTTCCAAATTCAAAAATTTTCAGAGCAAGCTACATTGCTTAGCTATGATTACCCAAAATACTAGTGCAAGTATTGTTGTTAAGTATTTATGGGTAAAACTATTTTTTGTAATCTCACCGCCATTTTATTTGCATCTCTAACCACTTGCACTGATGTTGATGGAGTTGCATTTTTGCTTCAATGTCTATTGCACTATTCTTATTGCGTTCTGCAGGTCCTCCAGTAAACGTTACTTGCAATATTTTTATCAACAGTTTTGGATCAGTCACAGAGACCACCATGGTAAGTGCTACAATGCCACTGGCAAAAGAAAAACATAACTAATTGTGCCATGAACACAACCTGTCAAATTTTCTATTGTTCAACTTACAGGGCCTCCTGTAAATGTTACCTGCAACATATTTATCAACAGCTTTGGGTCAATAGCAGAAACTACAATGGTGAGTGGGGCTGAGCATTGAAGCCATCGTGTGAAGGAGTGGGATATGGGAACAAAGAGCATTATTGCCTATATGTGTGACACCTACTGAGTGCCAATGTCCAACTTTTATTCCCCTAAAGAGCAATAATTCACACTCCTTCATCTTGAAAAGTTATTTATCAAGTGATTACTACATAAAATTCTATGAACTAAAATCTATTATATTTGTGGAATTCAAAACATATCTGATGCTTGGTTAGTTATTGGTAGAATTACCAGCAAAAAGCATGGTGTATAGCTAAGACTATTTACATACATACATCTCCAACATTTCATAAGTATAAATTTCAAAATTTGAGAGATGTTATTGCCAATCTTTTCTATATAAAGGACATTTTAACCTAGTCAAGATTTCCTTTGATGGAGAATTGAGATGTAAGTCATGGGGCTTGGATTTATA
This sequence comes from Thryonomys swinderianus, assembly GCA_004025085.1. NCBI lineage: Eukaryota > Metazoa > Chordata > Mammalia > Rodentia > Thryonomyidae > Thryonomys > Thryonomys swinderianus. Next base: position 28,286 of record PVIC010002931.1, read on the forward strand.
AGAACACACCCACGAACACCCAATTCTGTTAGCATCACAAAATTATGGCAATTACATCACATGCATGATTTTGAATAAACTATAAATAGTAAAAACAAGTTTGAGCTCACTATAGGGTCTGTTTGAACATCTTTCATGAATTTGAAAAACATTTCAGATGCTATAAAATCCTTAGAGACGGGGATGTAGCCCAATGGTGAAGTGCTAACCTAGTATGTGAAAGACCCTGGATTCAATACCCTGCATTGCAAAAAAAAAAAAAAAAAAAAAAGAAAAAAGAAAAAAGAAAATCCACCAAGACTCCTTATAAATGTCACATTCATACTTGTGATATGCCTGTTAGGTTTACCCCACATAGCACTATAATAGGCTGGCTTTTGGCTAAAATATTTTCTTAATATCCATATAATTTATTAAAATCATTAATCAATTGGTTGGCTCTAATTTGCATTGGTGTATAAATTAGGCAATCATATTATTGGGTGATATAAAAATAAAATACCACTGAGTTCAATCTAGTAGTATGGTGTCTAACGTTTTATAGACCTAAGGATGCAAATAATGAAGATAATAACACTGAGAAGTGAAAAATAGGGCTTTCTATTTCTATGAATTTCTCTGGTAAGCTACTAAAATCATGTTTAATAAATTACTGTACTTTGAGATATCTATAAAGCTAGAAATAATTAATTTACACTTGATACTCATTTTCACTGACAAAATTAAACATAATACATCTTCACTACTCATTTCAGTATTACCACTAAATAGCATCATCCAGAAAGGAAGTTTCTGGAACTTTGACAGAATATACTGCATTAAGAATTTTACCTCCAAAACATACTTTTGGTCAGGTTATTAAATGACTTATAAGAAACATTAAGTTTAGAAAGAATAATCCAGTTCTGGACTTGGCATTCAGTCTCTGTCTCTCCCCTCTTGATTTTATTATTATAAGAGAAGGACAAAGGTTTCAGTAGCTCAAATCACTGTCACCAACTTTGCACGATGGCATTCAATGGAACTATTTGCACAACCTAATGCTGAGTGCATTAATTAGACCCCTAATTTGCTTTCATTAAATCTTTTCATCGCATCTTGCTCTCAATCAAAAATGTAAATATGTACTTTTTTGATTTTCATTAATGAAAGAATAAGCTAAACATTTAAGGAAATGAAAACGGAAGCCATGGATATCCTGTTTTCCTCTGTCATTAAGAGTGACTGAAATTGTTTAGTACATGGGCTGCTTTAGGTGCATCCTGGCCACTTATTAAGTATCTCCTTTGTCATATTTCCTAACAAAAGTTCGGAAATCATTGCTGAAAGGTAACATCAACAACCTATCTGTTCTGCTGTGTAAGACAGACTGAACTGCATGGGTAGGAAAGTGATGTGTATCATGTATTTTCTGTTTCACTTCCCAGCTTTTGATGTAACAACAAGCTTCTTTGGGCTTTGAAAAACTATATTTTATTTTTGTCAATTATGGCTTTGGTGTGAAACTACAAAAATATTTTTAGCAACCCTGTCGTGCTGATGTCAAAGAAAAAATTCTCAGGCCGCCTAGTGTAGGGATTGGCAAACTTTCCTGTAAAAGGCCACACAATAAATACTTGAGGGCCAGATTGTCACAACTACACAATTCTATTCCTCTGGCATGAAAAAAGCCATAAAAAGTAGTAATCAAATGGTTGTGGCTGTTCTCCAATAAAATCTTATTTACCAAAATAGGTCAAGGCTCAGTTTGCCAAACCCCGATCTAAGGCATCAATATTTAAATGGACATTATTCAGATGCACTTAAGAATGTGACAATTGCTCTACTAAAGAGCCTCATCTTCTAGGACTACTGAGACTCTGCCTGGGAATCTCCCTTACTCACCTCTCTCAGTCGGGTCAGACCACTGTAACAAAACAGCATACATTGAGTGGGTCACAAAAAGCAGAAATTTACTTCCCATTGGTGTGGAAGCTGAACTCTGAGGGTGCCAGTAAAGTCAGATTCCAGCAATGGATATTTTAAGGTTTCAGACAGCTCATTCCTCCTCATATCTTCACATTGTAGGAAGAAATTTCTCTAGGGTCCCTTTGCAAAGGCACTAATCTCATTTGTTACGGCTTGACCTTTATGATTTGGTTACTTCCCAGAAAGCCCAGCCTCCTAATAGAGGAGGTTAGGTCAATGGTGACTTTGGGGAGCACTCACACACTTCATTCAGTCACTCCACACTCACAATGTCATCACAGTCCCAGTGGCCTTCACCGAAACTCTAAGATTCTGTCATCCATAATTTATAGATACTTTCACAAAATTTGACTCAGAAGTTTTTGTGAAAAAATAAAACCAAATAAAAATAAACAGGATCGAATCCTGCCCTCCACCACTTTTAGCTAGAGTCAGAAACTTTAGCTTTTATGTACAGTGATGAAGTCACTGAGGACATTGATTAGTGCTATTTTCTGGAGATAATAGTTTTGCTTTCTCTACATTTTCTGGAATTAATTTTGACTTTCTAAACATGTTGATTTCCATTTTCCCCTCACACCTCACTCTCACCACATGACTCAGATAGCATTATTGAAGGATTTAGTTTTTTTTTGAGTGTCCATTTCTAAAGAAGAGGCAATGATTATCTGTTTCAAAGCTTAACATGAGTTTCTTCATGGGTATACCATCTGTCCTTCTTATGATTAATGAAAATGAACTAATTTATTGTTGATCTTGCCTGTTCACAAAGTATTATATTGTAGCACCAATACAAAATCTCTCCTTTTTGATATCTGTCAGAACAGAAAACACATTTGTTACTCTAAGGAATATTTTTATAGATTGGTGTGATGATATACACTATTCAAAAATATGCATATTTGTTCATTAAGAGACAAGGATGTGTTTGTGGTCCTTGCTAGTTGACCCTGTATTGAGTATACAGTAGAAAAAATTTTGTATGGCCCCCCAGAACTTAGATTAGTAAGGGATGCATAATGAGACAAGTTATATTCTGGTTTTGGAATGTCAGTTTACCATGTCCCTTTTTTTCTTTCCCCTCCTCTCTTCAGTGCTCATAGGAAGTGAATGTACAGAATGGGGCGTATATTCAAAATCCTTTCTTTTTTGACATAAAAACATAGTTTGAGAATATTACTAATGTTGGCAGAGGTCATGGATACATATGTAGCTTTTCCCAAGCCTAGGGCATCAGAAAATGGAAATGAGATGCTCCCTTCCAGTTTCTCAGTAACTTTGTGGAGGGATGTGGGCTGCTGTGCGATGTGGACCTGTGGGCACCAGATGCGACTCAGGGCAGAGCAGTCCATTCTGACCCCTGCTCATCAACAGATGGGAAAGAAAGCTGAGCACGTGCAAATGTGTCTGGCAGGGAACATCCTCAGAAGTGGCATCCTGCGTGGCCCCAAACTGCCGCTAAAATAAATTTCGATTCACTGCTTGTTACATCTGAAGAGCGAAAACTCACTCCTCCTCTGATCTGAAACCATGTTCCTGAGGAACGTGGCTAAGAGAGTAGACAGCTCCTCATTCCAGTGCATGTTGTGCGCTGAAGCAGCAATGACGATCCTTTTTCATTCTGTAGCTGCAGAAGGAAGCCATAAAAAAAAAGACACTAACTGTTCAAACACTGCACATAGCTGTTTTTCTTCTTCCTGATTTCTTAGTGAAGTTAAGCAGCAGCCACAAACCTGGCATTTGTTAAACAGATATATCAGATGGCCTTTGTCTTGAAACTACCAATGCAATATTAAAGTTTGAATACATCATAAAGAAATTCGAAATTTGAAACTCATCTTCTATTAAAGCTAACTTCAGTATTACAAAAGTTTATTACACTGTTGGCAATGATAAAACCAAAGTGCCACATAGGCACTATGAGGAACCAAGAAAACATATCCTTGTCTTCGATACCTTTAAAATGTATGTTGAACAATGTATGATACGCACACACAAACACATATAGAAAGAGAGTGCACGGGCACTGATGAAGTTTAAGAGGAGTATGTATGAGATGGAGTGGGAATCTCGACACACAAATGCTAAACTAAATGTAACAATGCCCAAATAAATCAGTGTAAGGAAACAATCTTTGTGGAGTAGACATAGCATTAGAAGATAACAGGAAATTGGGCTGGAGATTTAGCTCAGTGGTTCCAGCACGCGCCTCGCAAACGCAAGGCCCTGAATTCAATCCCCAGTCACCACATATAATGCTGGGCATGGAGACTCACGCCCACCAGCAATCAATACCACATACCACAGTGCCGGGCCTGGTGGCTCACGCCTGTCATCTCAGCACTCGGGAGGCAGAGACAGGAGGATTGCTGAGTTGGAGGCTTGCCTGGGCTCCAACTCAGCTCACATAGTGAGCTCAGGGCCAGCCTGAACTACAAAGTGAGACCCTGTCTCAAAAAAATGTTTAACATAAAACAATAATATGAAATGTTAAAAATGTAAAAAAGACTATGTGGTTCACATATGCTTTTTTAATATAGAAAGAAAGGGAGGGAGGAGAGAGAGAGAGAGAGAGAGAGAGAGAGAGAGAGAGAGAGAGAGAGAGAGAGAGAGATTCAATACCCAGATCAATCGTAAGGAAACAAATTTTAGTACAAGGAAATATGTCATTTATTTGACATACAATCTGTCCCTGGAGAGAGAAGGCGGTGAGAAAGAAAATTCAGCCTGCAGTTAAGTGTGTTTCTCCATATTTACTTCCCCTTTAATATTTTATTAAACCTAGAAGCAAAGGTAAAGACAAAGAGACATGACAGGACAATATAATTATTCTCGTGTGGTTTAGAATATCATGCAAGGGCCGGAGGGTTAGCTCAGTGGTTCCGGCGCCTGCCTTGCAAGCGCAAGGACCTGAGTTCGATCCCCGGTTACCACATATAATGCTGGGCATGGTGGCTCACACCTGTAATCCCAGCACTCGGGAGGCAGAGACAGGAGGATTGCTGAGTTCGCGGCGGCTTGCCTGGGCACCATAGTGAGCTCAGGGCCAGCCTGAACTACAAAGTGAGACCCTGTCTCCAAAAAAAGCAAAAAAAAAAAAAAAAAAAAAAAGAATATCATGCAAAAATAAACCATTCTATAAATAAACAGATGCAATGGACAGATAAATTAAATGTGGAAAAATTTTGCCTAACACTGGAACTGGAATATTTACCCAGGCATGGCTTCAGAAAATGATTTCTTAAGATATCTACTTCTGTATATCTCAGGCTATTCTCTCTTATTCTTAAATGGTTTTTTAAATTATTTCTATCTATCTATCTATCTATCTATCTATCTATCTATCTATCTATCTATCTATCATCTATCTATCTATTTTAGACAGGGTCTCGCTTTGTAGTTCAGGCTGGCTTGAGCTCACTGTGTAGCCCAGGCAAGCCTGGAACTCAGCAATCCTCCTGCCTCTGCCTCCCGAGTGCTGGGATTACAGGCGTGAGCCACCACACTCGGCACTGTGGTATGTGGTATTGATTGTTGGTGGGTGTGAGTCTCCACGCCCAGCATTGTATGTGGTTACCGGGGATCGAACTCAGGACCTTGCGCTTGCGAGGCAGGCGCCGGTACCACTGAGCTAACCCTCTGGCCCCATTCTTAAATGTTTTTAAGGATTGCTGTTTATTTTAGAATAGTATGTATCATCAGAAATAAAATTATGGATGAATTTTAGTTAAAATACCTATAATCAAATGCTCTGCAAGGGTCTTATTTTATGTAATTGCTATAATTGTGGCATAAAATATAATCTCTCCTCTAAGCTTCACACCTATCTTTGCTTACAAATAGTTGCATTATTTTAAATTAACCTCTAGAGACTTACTTGTTCTAGTGTGATATAATAGATGTAGTGCTGTTTTTAAAAATGTCATATAAGAGGAGCTCTTCCATAATTTTCCACATATAAAATTTGAAATAGAAAATCTGGAGAAGACTCATGGGAAATACTTTTTAAAGCATGCAAATTAGCTTGAGATATTTTTTGTTAGAGGTCATTGTTTCCTTATTGCATGTCACTAATATTCTCTGAAGTTTCCCAATATGCAACTTTACATCATTGTCAGGTTCAAAGGAAAATTACAAGCATTCTTAAATTTTGTAAAGGATTGCTATTTATTTTATAATAGTGTATATCATCATAAACAAAATTATGGATGTATTTTAGTTATTGAATGGATACTAAAAAGAATACTCATAATCTTTGTGATTTTATTGCCCAGAGCTATATGGCTTCTCAATGCCCCTCCCACTCCATGATGGCTCTTTGATAGAAGGCGGTTAGCTTATGCACTTTTCAGTAGTAACATATTCAATCTATTTGCCTCTGTTATTTCCAGCTACCATTACCTCTGGTACTTTAGATTACATCCAAAGTTGGCCAAGGAAGGGAATCTTCTATTTCCTATTGAAATAAGCACACAAACTCCTCTCAAACAATTTTTTGAGGACCAGTTTTCATTCTAGAGAAATAAAAAACGAATGGATGTCAAAAAATAGAAAAGCTGCATTTTCTCTTAGGGATAAGCAGGTCTTACACCAAGTAAATCCGATGTCTGCTTATATAAATTGGGTTATTATATTTTAATAGCCCCTTGTTTGACTTTCACAAATCACATATTCTCAGTCACTGCTCACACAAAACTCCAAAGCTTTCAGTAAGTTCCTTTTCCAACAAGATACTGAACTGGTACCCATCTCTTTCCCAACACCACCTTCCTGTCTCTTCGGACAGTTCCAGAAATGTGTCCAGGGAACTCAGGTTCTGCCATTTTCTTGGTCCACTCACTGGAGAAGCCAGTGAGCAAACAGACTGAATTTGAGGATTTACCGTGCAGGTGTGGTAACAACGCAAGTAAATGCACGCTGCTGAAACTTTCCAAGTCTTGAGTGTTCTCATGTTTTATTTTTACGGCAAAGGGAAGTTGAAAGCACCTGAGAGACAGTAGGACTTTGGGTAAAAGAAAGAAGTTTATTCACGCGCAAAGGTCAGCCACAAAGGAAACGAGTCCCACTCAGGTTGACTGACCCCTTATTCCAATTTTGCAAATTATATAGAAATGGGAAGGTGACATACTGATTTACGATCATACTCTCCACAGATCTGCTCCCAGGACCTTATAAGTTCCCATGGTTACAAACAGTTACTTGTAGTTTCGTAAGGGGAGGAAGCTGAGCAGAAGGTTGGAAGGTTACAATTTACTATACACAGGTGTGCTGGGAGTTAACAGAGATCTTCTAAGTGGGGGTCACTTAAACTTGCAAAGCAACTAGAGGATCCGGGGTAAACAAGTGGCTAATTAAATCAAAGGCTACTATCATTCACAGTTCTATCTCTGTAACATATTGTAAGGAGGGCCGGTGCCAGCTCAGGTCCTGGCTATCGCCATTAGGTTTCCAGTGGCATTCCTGCAGTCAGGTTTCCCGTGACAATATGATAGAGAAAGTCATGCTTTTTCTTTTAATAACTCAGCCTTCCAAACCATCTGGAAGTGGGGAGACTTCTTGATCCAAACTATAACAGAAAGAATGTGTCACCCTTAATAAACACAAGTGACTAGGCCACACAGCTATTAGCTCTGAAACCATAGCTCTGTTTGACTACACAGTAGAGATGAGATCTAGATCAATTGACCAAGTGAAGGAATGTTTTCCATAAACCAAAAGACCTCTGATTAGAAGTTCCCAGGAGAGTAATCACTGCCCCAAGCTGACTTCATTAGCACCAAAGAGAATTCCCAGATCAAGTTAGGATGCCAGTGTACCAGAAGCCGCCCCAAGGTACTACACTTTATCCAAAGGTGATCAAATTGAGAACTTCTGAAAACATCTCTGGATGAAGTGTCAAATTGACTGCTACAGATACAACTAATTCTGAAAAAATTGTAAAATTGTTACAAATTTTGAAAGGAAGCAGCTGTAAGGGAATTATTTTGTCCACACGAAGAGTGTTAATGTTTATGTTGAAGGCTTTTAAAAATATTGGTCCATCATGTCACAGTTCTGTAAGATTTTTCACCAGCAAACTTCAAGGTCAGATTTCTTCTCCTCAGAGCAGCTGAGTAGAGATCAGAAACCATATCATTTCTGACCTGGAAAATTAATCAGTTTTATTTGACAATCTGCTGTCACTAACTGACTTTGGCACTCATCATTACCGTTTTCTATAACAAAATCAGCATGAGTTAGTATTATTTCATTCCAGAATTAATTTAAGCATAAAAGATCCAACCGAGTCAACCTGCCCCATCGGTGTTCTGGTTTGGCTGAATCTTTATTTTTCTCTCTCCCTCAGCTCCCAATCCTAACAGAGCTAACTGGTTTATTTTTGAATAAGGCCTATGTAGATTGATTTACTCAGCCTCCAACGCTATATCAAAGCAAAGAGAAGGGTGAGAGGGAAATCTTCACAGTCGTCTTATGCCAGGGTAGGTAATAAGCAGCTTTTGTGCGTACCATTTCCATAGGATTACAGAGTGAACATTTTTCTGAGACAACAGTGGAATGATTCTCGGCTGGCCTACAGCGAGTATCCAGACGACTCTCTGGATTTGGACCCATCTATGTTAGACTCCATTTGGAAACCAGATTTGTTTTTTGCCAATGAGAAGGGTGCAAACTTCCATGATGTCACCACTGACAACAAGTTGCTGCGCATTTCAAAGAACGGCAAAGTGCTCTACAGTATCAGGTAAGCCTCCTTGGACTGGATTACACCTGCTCACTCCTCCATTTCACCTCTGACCCGGACCCACCTGATCCTCAGGGCAGGCTTGAATTTGCAGGGTTTTTTTTGCATATCCCTTGAAGACCAGAGTTAGAGTGCCAGAAGTTCCTGTGGTCTTTTTTGTGTCACATGTAAAAGTACACACAACAAAGATCTATTTTGTAGATTTGTGGGTGGTGATGGTACTGCATAAATACCTAACCAAATGAATTTTTGGTTACTTTGATAAAGGAATTCTGGGTCCTTCATTTTAAATGACATGGGGTATAATGCATGAACTCACATTTCAATAAGTCTGTCAGTTAACTAACACACAACATCAGTCATGACATGGTCAACAGTATACTCTGGCTAAGTAAGTACTTGAATCTCATCTGTGCTTCTAACCGCGCATATGCCTTTGATCTCTGAACTTTTCTTGGATAGGGACTTAGAACAGAAGATTCCTGAAATTCAGTTTTTATTTTATATTCATATGTTATCTCCTGAATTGCTCTCACCCCAGGTTCAAAATAATATCTTCACTCTCTGAAGTGTAATGGCAGTTTCTCAGTGATTCTGCAAGGCTTTAGCTCCTCTCGCTTTACTTCTCATTACTGTGCTCAAGTATAGCATGACAACATGGATTTTTTAAATCAAACCAAAGCTCTGACACTTACTTAAGCTACATGACCTGTAACACTGTTACCATAGTTGTAAAATAGAAAATATTTATCTCTAAATATAATTTTAAAAAATAATAGTTCAATAAAGAACTAAAATTTGTATATCACACAATTTACACTTAAAGTGTTAGATTCATTAGATTTTAATCACACCAACAGAGTTTTTCAGACAAATATCTCTCAATATTCTTGCGAGAATAAAAAATGTGGTGGTCAGCAAGTATTTTCTTCAAAGAGGTAGATTGTAAGTCTTTGCAATTTTGCAGGCTTTTATTGCCTCTGTCACAACTACTCACCTCTGTCATTCAGATCAAAAGCAGCCATAGGAAATTTGCTAACAACTGAGAGATACTTAGTCCACTCAATAACTATTGGCATTTAAAAGGTCTTTTATAAAATATACCTTCACTCTCCAATTTTGCTACACACCTAAAAAGTAGACAGTTTGTGTTCTTGCAAATGATGTTCACAATTTGCCTACTCACCATCATCACAACCCAATTTAACAATGCTCCATATACTTCACTGTCTATTGCATATTTAATTCTCTTGCCTAGTAAATTCATAGCTTACTGATGGCTGAAAGCTCCAGTGTCTTACGGAATGAAAGAGGCTGCTCATATGTAAAATGTGCCCAAGCCACTAAACTTCCTTCAGTGGCACTTCCTATTTAAGAAACAGTCTGTGTGATGAAACATTTGGTTGATGTAAGATGAAATATTAGGTGTGACCAAAGTGGATGTGACCTGATGAAATAGGATATATGCTGAGCATGGTGCTGAGAAGAAGAGTTATAAAAAGTAGCCAATTAACTCAACTTAAAAGAAAACAGCACAGGGTATCAGTTGCTTTAGCTAATCTCCGGGTTTTGGGTGGTGTTTGTTCTAGTAAACACCTGACATCAGGCACTGCTGAATTAAAACTAGGTTATTGTTATTGTTGTTTTCCTTGTGTTCTACAAAAGATTTTCCATTCTAGAATAATGAAAGATGTAATGCTCCCCAGACCTAAATCCAGAGGTGATTATTGTATCTCTGATTCCCAAGGGTAACACATGGCAGGCTCTGAAAGACTCTAACAATTTCTTGGATTGTATGGAAAAGTTTATCTTGGCAAGCTGATTTAGACTTTTCCTTTACTATGGGTATTCCCTGAAATCAGAGGAAAAAATTCCTTAGTTGGGGAGAACTGGTGATATCATTTTAAGGAAACACAAGCTCTTGGCAGATTTAAGCTGCAGGAATCTAATTATTTCATGGAAGGGTCTCCAATGAGCAATATGCTGTGGCAGGCCTGGAAATCCAGAGCTGAGTACAATGTGATCCTTGCTCTGGAAGGTTCCAGCCTAACAAGGTAGTGGACTTTAGACAAATTAGTTAAAAAAGAATAAATAGGGAACAAGGAAAAGTGGTTCTAACTATGCACATTAATTGTTTGATCCAAATATTACTAGAATTTTGGGATTAGTATCCACATTTCTGAGTTACTTAAGTTAACTGATTTACATGTCAAGGAATGATTAGTGTTAATATATGCACTTTTGAAGGTCTGACTCAACTGCAAGTTAAAGTAGGCTACAGTTGTTTTTATCTTAATGGTGCTGAAAAATCCTTGCTGACACTTCACTAAGAAGAAATTTCCCTGCACTCACAGGTTTACAGTGCAAATACTGGAGTGTGCAGAGAAAGAGAAAGTACTGGTCTAAATTCATACTCAGCTGTAAAGAGCTGATATGTGATTTATTTTCCATAGTAGGCTTGATGTCTGTGAAGAATAGCAAGAATAAGTATACTGAGTCCTTAAGAGAAAAAGTGGGATAGAATGAGACACAAGGAAGGGACAAGAAATATCAAAAACAAACTCATGAATTGTCTCCACCCTACATAGTTAAATAATTACTTAAGCATTTGAGCCACATTTAAACAGTATTATTCTGTATATTTTTTTTTTCCATACTGGGGACCAAACTTGGGCTCTTGTGCTTCCAAAGTAGGTACAGTACCACTTGAGCTAAGACCCCGGCTTCTGTATTAATCTTTTATATCTGCTTTAACCTAAATTTTATGGAAAATACCTATAATATTTTATCCAGGGAAGAGTCCATGTTTTTTGTAATTTTGTAGGAGCAGACAAAAAATTAACTTTGCATGAAAGACATCCCAAATTTTTGTTGGCCAAGGAAAATAGAGAGAACTATATGGTCCACTTAAGATCTTTTCTTATTTGGTCATTTGTTTAGGATGGGGTTTAGAGAGAAAGATCTTCATCTTTATTAAAGATGCTATAACCTTTCAACTGTTTATTGCTTTGCCTGTCAATTTGTTGTGCATTTCCAGAATGGCCGTCCCTTAGTTAAAGTTAAAGAAATATTATTGTTTACTTTCAGTATCTGATTTGACTGGCCTGGTGCCTGGGGGCTTCATGCTATCTCCCAATTGGAGAGAGACCCCAAACCATAAAAATTTATGAGACTGCTCATCCACAGAGCATCCTGTATTACCAAGGCATCTGCTTGCCATGTCATCAACCTTTATCTGATCTGAAACGTATTCTTTTATGGCATTTGAGTTGATTTTCTTGTTAATCCTTTTGATTTGGTTCAGATTGCAGGTGTTGATGATTCAGTCATCTATCTTCCCAGTGGTCCTTGAATTGTAATAAAGAATCCACAGGGATTGAGGTACCTTCTTCCTCTGATGAGAGATTACAGGCACCACTCAGAGTAGGTGGAGTGTAGATTTCTTGACAGGAACCCAACTGTGCCCTCAAAACAATCTGATCTAATTATCAACTCTGTCTGCACACATGAAAAAAAAAACTTTTCCCACATGGCCTCCCATTTTTGACTCACACTACAGCCTGATGCAATGGCTTCAAAAGATTCTAACTTCAGTTATAAAAAGAATTTTCTTCTGGCATAAGAAGATAAAGTGCTCTTTATTTAGATATCAGAGTTGAAAATAAAATGCTTAATGAACTAAAACCTTCTTGAATGTTACCGATGGTGATGCTTTGATTATCATACTCTCGGTTTTGATGAGACACAGAAACCTGTATTTTCTGGTTTAAGTCAGCTAGGAAAGGCTGTGATTTTTTCTCTCTGTACATACTTCCATGTTTATCTTTATGTTTTATAATCCAGGAAAATTACATTCTCATTTTCTACCTCTGCATTCAAATCCTCATCAGATTTGTGACTTGACTTAATGCAGTAATTAATGACTGTAACATAAGCGCCCACATCAGAATTAAGCAGCAAGTCATGAAAGAAGTGCTGGAAAATGCCATGGAAACCACAATGATCCCATTCTTCTTAGAGCAAAGTAAGCTTGGGAGGGTGGGAGGAGCCAGTGCATACGTATGCTGGTGGATTCAGCAGAAGGTGAGCTCAGTGGTTCAGAGGGGGTAATTTTGGAGAGGGAGCCTCAAAAAAAGTGTAGCTGAGGGTAGAAGTAAGTATTAAAGTCTAGAAAGTGTGTAGAGTACATAAGGGATTCTCACAATGTGCTGGAAAGTTCCGGTGAACCCTAAATTGGGTCCATAAGTACAAATGCACTATGGGTAATAATATTGGTTCAAATGCAACAAGGAAAGGGTCTTATCCTTGTTTGAAGGGAAACAGGAAAGTTTTAAATGAAATACATGGAAGTTGCCATAACCACTTGTCCTTGACTGTTTACCTGACTGGACTGGAAATAGCAGATTTTCCTCCTTTTGGAAGTAACTTTCCATTGCATTAACATCCATCAGTTTGTTATTCAAGTGATGGTACAGAGACAGAATACCAAAAAGGTAGCTCAGGGCAATGTGAACACTGTAGTTCCTTCTATCATTTACGGTACCCTCCAGTATCACAGAACTGTGTCTCCAGCTTCCTGAAGTCATCAGCCTGTCTCAGTTTCCTATATAAAATCAAACTTAACCAGCAGAGTAGACCGTCTAGGGCTACTTCTGGATCTCTAAGCCTATAATTCAAAATGATCTATTCTTTCTTCCCAAAACACAAAACTCTTTCTGGTGAGTAAATAAGAATGGTTCTTCAGGTCCGTTGGAGCTTGAAGTCAGCAAGAGGAGATTCTGAATTTTAACATACCCCTCCCAAGTACTTTGAATCTTAAAACTCTTCTCTCTTAAACTACATATCCAGCTGCTGAGGAGAGGAACCTGACCTGGAAGCAGACTAGGGGAGACCACACTACCTTTAGGTTAGGAAATGGTCTTACAACATTTAATGAATATTCAGTGCTGAGCTCCCTGTTGAGAAATTTTCCAGCTGCAAATAGGATCATTTGTATCCCCTTAATTCAATCAGTAAAAGTAGCCATGGGATATTACTTTAAACAGATTAAGGAATTACAGGTTTACACATTTTTAGACAGTTATAGAGAGATGGTTGGCTGGTTCAGTAAGTGACTAGAAATGTAGGCTAAGGTACTACATGGTAGATTTGAACCAGCAGAGGTGAAGGACTCATATGCTAGCACTCATTAGCTCAATTTTCTCATGGCAAGAAGCCAATGCCAAAAGCAGAGAGGTCCAGGTGAGTGTCCTCAACTCATGTTGGTGCCAGGCTTCTCCCTTGTCTGTCCTGGGCTGTTGAAAGGCTCCTGGGATGACGTTAACGCCAAAATAAACATGCATAAGACCACCGGGGCTCTTATGAGACACATGAATTACTTTGGTGAGTATGCATAGCCTTAACTCCAAAGGGAAGGCAGTTTGTTTTAAAATGAGAACAAAATAATATGTATCAGTCTGTAAAACTCAGCAGTTTGTCCATCATGTTTGTCCTTGCTGGTGGCATTAAAAATTATAAAACAATATCTGCACTGTGGAGAGCACAATATTAATCATTGTACACTTATTGTGAGACAGGCAACTAAGTATACATATAATTATATGAGGTTCAATACGTGTCCCTCTCAGATCAAAACCATCCCATATGTGAATGATTGGTCAGTTGTTTCAAAGAACAATAAAACAACAAATTATTAGATGTTTAATTTTTAGTAGGGATATTTTGATAAATTTCTTATTTTTCAGTCAAAACTGAGATAATTAAAGATAGAATGCTGTGGGGATGGGATATATATCAGTTCTGAAGGTCAGGAAAATTTGTATTCAAATCCAATTATTAGTAAGGGACTATAAGAATAGTCCCATTAGTAAAGGACTACTTGATCTTTCTTTGAGCTACATTTATTTTTCTTTTTGTTCCTAATTCATACTAAATGCTAAATGAATATTTTAGTCCAAACTTGCTGTGGTATAAAAGAAAAAAAAAAGTGGGGATGGTTCTCTGCCTCCTTTCTAACCTATACACATAGGCATATCCTTATTAAGCAGTGATATCATCCAGGCTTTGATAACCTTCCATATTTAATGCAAAGTAGGTAGATACTGTCTGGACCTTGAATTTCCAACTTTTGGGAAGCAAAAAGAAAGGAAGTGACACTTATAATCCCTTTCCAGATAATGGCATGGCTGGTGCTGAGCATCCCCTTTGTGTTACTTGCTCAGAGTAAACTGAGGAACTATTCATACTTTTAAAGTATTACTGAATCAAATATGGACCATTTCACTGAGTGACCAGAGCTCCAGTCTCTCACTGCTCCCATCATACACAGTGGCCAGCCACTAACGGTTGACAAAGTGGATATCTTAATGTAGTGAAATGCTGTCAAAGTACCACACATTTTATACATAGCTATCACCAAGTAGAAAGTTACTTTCATCTTCTCAGAATCATATTTGCAGTCCGTAAGAATGCTGGTACTCATTCTCTTTCCCCTTTTGCCAAAAGGGAGATAATCCCAAAGTGTTAAGAAAATGGCGGTTCTATGCTTTTCTCTCTTTTTTTCACCTGTCCCAGTTAAAACGGTATAACGTTAGGTATATAGTAACAATGGTCAAGTCAACTCTCATTATTTTAATGCCAGTCTAATAGCATTTTATCTTCACAAGTGTTTGGATATATAAATAAATCCTAGGGAGAAAATGACTGCAATTTAAGATGTAACTAAGAAGTGATCAGTATCGGCTCTTAAGTCTTGTAATGTGAAGTCTTTTTTCCTGTGGTGTTCATTTTAAGCCCTCTCCTATCCAACACCTTCAAAATATTTTGTTCAGGAAATATGAACGCATTTGGAAAAGTTTTCACTGCAGACTTATCATTTGCTCTCTCCGTCAAATCCAATCCATACTTGAACTGAATTAACATGGGCCAACCATATGTGTGCACATTTTCTGAAGAGATTGCACATACATGGGAATAGACCCTGCATTTCTGTCCTTCCTAGTTACTACTCCTCAATGCATAAGCATACTTTTCTTACTATGCCTTTACAACGTCCAGTAAAAAGGGACCTTCACAGTCAGCCCCTGGGCCTTTAGTCAGGGAAGAGAAGTAGAATAGTTAATGAGACAACTAGTGTTGTCTTTTGTGTCCTCCATGTCCCCAGTTCAACAAACAAAATTAGTACATGCGCTTATTTGGAATGAACTGAGGGGAGAATCCCTAACGATATAGTTTAGGGCTAAACTGGGGCATAGGTTCAGCTTTAGCTGATACTTTAAAAAGTGATGTATCTCTAGGGACCACTCACAATGTTCTGAGCCTGGTTTTCTATTGAGTTTCATCCCTACTTTTGATTCTTTTCAGTGTAAAAATCTGTTCTTCAGGATACATGTAGGGAATCTGAGAATCTACCAACTGACTTCAAAAAAACAGGAAATGACCGACAGTAATTGAAACAGTCTCTTCATGGCTTTGGACGTTAGTCTTGGGAGGCGTTAATGAAATGTCTATTAATTATATGTAACTGCCAAAAGATAGTGGTTTGAGCAAGGTCACATTGAGATCTTTCAGAGATTTAACAATTTACACTCCAAAAATTTTCAGAATTGTTTATGTGGCAAGTTATGTAAGGTTCAGCCCTGACACAACTGTCTGTGACTGTTCATGGACCTGGTGGTCAGCATATTCTCTATGTTTTATGGGATAAGTTCAAGCAGCCATTTCCTGAAAGGATTTTTTTTTTTTTTTTTTTTTTTGCTTTTTGGAGACAGGGTCTTGCTTTATAGTTCAGGCTGGCCCTGAGCTCACTATGGTGCCCAGGCAAGCCGCCGCAAACTCAGCAATCCTCCTGTCTCTGCCTCCTGAGTGCTGGGATTACAGGCGTGAGCCACCACGCCCAGCATTATATGTGGTAACCGGGGATCGAACTCAGGTCCTTACGCTTGCGAGGCAGGTGCCGGAACCACTGAGCTAACCCTCCGGCCCACCTGAAAGGATTTTCAGCTGATGGATCCTTGTGTGGGTACCTTGGGTTTTAATCCAGGCATCAACTGATTAATGCAAAACATACTTCTCTGAGAAGTCCAAAGGACCCTTTCTGAACCTAAGTCTGAAGGATAGGTCATCAATCCTATCTAATGAGTGACCGTGAGTGCTCAGCTAGGCCCAGACAGAATCATTAGAGGATGTTGCCTTGGTTTATTTGGCTCTGTTTACATTATTCAAAACATTCTCTAAATGAGGGAATTATAGAACTTTGAAATATTGAAGAATAAATATACAGAAGAAATGTTGAAGAATATATATACACACATATTCTGACACTGTATTTACATTCTCTTTCAAGAGAGAAACTCTTATTTCAAGTTTGTGATGCATGGTGCCTAATAAATACTTGCCAAAATATCGCTGAATGGAAGTGGTGTTTCAGAACCCATGCAGAGTCCTACTTAACACAGTCCCTCCTCACTCAGAGCCTGGAGCTAGTCCTTCCTGCCCTCTCTTCTCCTTCATGTTTTTTTTTTTTTTTTGAGACAGGATCTCGCTTTGTAGTTCAGGCTGGCCCTGAGCTCACTATGTAGCCCAGGCAAGCCTCCAACTCAGCAATCCTCCTGCCTCTGCCTCCCGAGTGCTGTGATTACAGGTGTGAGCCACCATGCCCGGCACTGTGGTATGTGGTATTGATTGCTGGTGTGCATGATCCCCACACCCAGCATTGTATGTGGTTACCAGGGATCGAACTCAGGACCTTGGGCTTGCTTACGAGGCAGGTGCCAGAACCACTGAACTAAATCTCTAGCCCTCCTTCATGATTTTTGTTTGGTCATCTCCCTGGCTTTTGGGAACTTTCTCAGTGGCTGATTGTCCTGACATCAGAAGCAGTGACTTGATATACTACCACCTCCCTGAATCAGTTCCATAAGTTACTTTTGGCTTTTGTTCATTCATGTTTGTAAACAGGCACAATGGTCTTGGCTATTTATCTACTTCAAATAGAAACTGCCCCACCCCACCACTTGTAATAGCTCTCCCAGTCTTCTGATTGTACCCAGTGAACAAACCTGGGCTTCATTGCCTTGACTTTACAGTGTGTCACTGTTATGAATGAGTCCGTTGATGAACCCTCTTCATCTCATTATCCCTAGTCAATCTCTTAGCAGTCTAGTTGGGGTTAATTGTCCTGCTGTGGTGTGAAGTAGAAAGTAATGGTTGCCAAAGGAAATGCTAATGCTACTGAAACATTGTAGACTCTTTTTGATCTTTCATCCTATTTGTATTTCTAATACTTGTCCTTTTAGTCTATTCATGTTGACACTAAATCATCCCTTGGGAGATGCCGAAGTAATGCTTAACTGTGCTCCATGACACCAGCCTCAACATTACCTAAGCAGCTCAGAGAGTGTCTGACAGTCTGCATTTCCACAGGGCCCCCTCAAGTGATCTTTGTCCCCACCAGAGACTGAAATCCCTTATGCTAAAGGATGCTTTGATCAGACAGACAGCCTAGGAGTGTATTTTAATCCACTAATTCCTTAATGCCTCCCTCCTCTCTTTTTCCATTGTGTGTGGGTTGTATTAATAATACACTTTTGACTTCTAACTTGCCCCTAGGCTAATTTCACTTAAGGTCTAGGTAGGTTAAGATGACACGCTTGTTCAAGTCTTGATGCATCCTGTCAAATCTCCCTGACACTAGAATATCATGTGGTTCAGAAATGTCAAGGTACAACTGGGAAGAAAGTGTCAACAGTTCCGCATTGCACAGTAAACCCTATGTTCTCCGGGAAACAGTTGATTATGTTCTAGGGCGCTGCGTGACAAAGCCTTGTGAGAGCATCAACTGTCTCATCTATTTGGCAGGAAGTTCTTATTTTAAGAAGTGCTACTTGTTTTTAAAGCTTTCATCATATTCAAAAATATACATTCATGTGTGAGAAGTGCTTCAAGCTGGTCATCTTCACTTGCAATTTAGGATGACAAAAATGTTAAGCAGGATGGAGTTGTATTTGAGGAAGGAAGATCAGAGAATGTTTTTTCCTGGTAAACTGAGTCTACTGAACAGGGTCACAGGTGCTATGGAGGCTCAAGGAGGTTTTAGAAGAATAAATAATGGTAATTCTGGATGGCTGAAAAAATAAGGATGACTAGTGTCTAAAATCAACTCTTCTGGCTTCACAGTCGAAAGAAGATAAATTTCCAAAAGAAAAAATGTGATAGAATGGAAAGTAAGTGGGATTTAGTGTCAGTTAAAGTTGGGCTCAAATCTAACTTTGGATACTTACTCATTTTGTGAATTTTGAAACATAGCTTCAACTTTGTGAGTTTCAGATTACTCAGGTCAAATGTGGAGCTAACACTGTTGCTTCATGGGAAGGTACTCCATGATTGCAAAATGACCCATGACAAGTATTCAGAAAATTACGATTATGAATACTAGCAACAGCACTTTTAATTTGGTTCTACTAAATATTTTTACCCTAAAGGAACACCATAAGCTCTATTGCCTCTGATGTATCATGTTTTGCTCAGCATTTGTAGCATCTTACATGCAGTTTGGTAAATGTGGTCCCCAACAGAAAAAAAGCAGCAATATTGCCAATATTCTCTTGCTCTTCCCAAGAAATATAGAAGCATCTTCTTGTCCTTCCTCACAATTAAGACAGGTCACTGTAACGACTATAATTAACTCTTCCAAAAGAGCATGTCAGCAATCTTGCTTTAGATAAGCAGATCGCTCATTAAAATTTGTATTTCTATTTGAAAATTCATTTTTTCTTCAAATGATAGTTTTCCTTCAAGAACCTCACTGGGAATGGATTTTCAATTTTAATATTGAGTTTCTTAGGAACTGGTAGTAGCTTTATGACTCAAAGAGCCTCTGTCTGCCATAACATTGCAATGTTAAATAATTAATTTACATACTTCCAAAAATGTGAAGACATGCCTGATAGTATATTAACCTGACTAGTCTAAGAACAGGTGGACTATGCTTCCTTGCTTTCCTTCAGGTTGATTTGCCTATTTCTAGTGAGAGTCTACTAATCACTTAGGGAGGGACCCAGACACGTTTTGCTGGCTTCCTTCAACAGTTCTATAACTGGGCAACACATCTTAAATTCTGATGACCAGCCTCCTCCCTTCTAAATCATCTGTCCTTTCCCCTTTCCATAGAAACAGTGCCTGGAAATTTCCCACAGAGTTTCAAGATGCTGATCCATTCATCTGTTCACAAATATTTATTGAATACCCACACTGTTGCAGGCACAGTCTTAGATGGTAGAAAATAGTCCCAGCTTTCATGTATTGTAGTTGGGAAGGACAACAAATAAAAATTATAATATTTGACTTAAAACACTGTAAAGATAACTGAATCCGTTTATCACATTTGTGTCTGTCAGTAACCTCAGCTTTAAGTGAGGTATAAACTGAGAGCTAGTTTTATGACCAAGGTGAATTGAAGGAGAGAGAGAGAAGGAAAGAGCAAGAAAGATAGGATGAGTAGAAACTCACTTTCTGTGCCTTGTTTTGTTCTTTGCTTTTAAAATCTAAATGCTGGCTCAGCCTTCTGGCTCAGCTTTCTTACTGGTAGTAAAGAGACAGGACCTCCCTCTGTAAGGGAACTTGATCCCCCTCCTTGTGCGAGCTCAAGTGCGGTGCCCCAAATGCATGCGTGTCAGCCGCACTGATAATGGGAGAATAACCAATAATGCTTCAGGAAATGAGTTCTTCGACACAAATGGAAAGGAAGAAGGGCAGTCTCAGCTCACTGCCTTCAGGTGCAATGGCCTTAATATTTCAGATCACGGGAAAGAAGAGAACAAATTTGACATATCATAGACAGTGTCTGCCAGCAAGATGTCTGAAGTTCCAGGCAAATCAGGAAGAATACTGGTTTCTCAATTAAAATACTTAATTCTGCAAGAGTCACCAAAAAGAGGTAGAGAGCCAGGTCAAAGTAAAAAACCAAAAAAAATTGCCCACATTTCAGTGTATTATTGCACACATGAGTCTTACTTGCTGCAATTCCCATGTCTCTGTTGAAAATACTATCAAGTTTTTTCCCCCTAAAATCTCATTTTTCAAATCACAAAATAACCTTAAAAATAAATGGGATGGTCATTACTTTGGGGGATTCTGCAATAGGTAGAAGCATAAGGGAATGTTCTGGGGTGATAAGAATATCATTAATCTCTGTCTAAATGTTCTTTACATAGGTGAATATAGATTTCAAAGTCATTGCACTGCAACTCATTTTTGTTTATTTTTACTGTATTTAATATATACTGTAAATGAAAAAGGAAAAATAAGAATGAGGAAAACCTAGATTTTAAGTGCTCAGATGTATGGTAAACTCAATGTCATAAATTATGATCTCACAGCTCCTGTAGGACCTATTACAGCTGCACAATCTCTTCACATTTGCTTAGATGATGAAATGATTTAACAAACTGCAGAGCTTTTAACTCTTTTCTTTACTATTGTCACTCACTGACTTCTAATAAAAACTTACCTAGGAAGGCCGGGGATTTGGCTCAAGTGGTACTGTGCCTACCTTGGAAACACAAGGGCCTGAGTTTTATCCTCACTACCACCACCACCACAACAACAAAAATTACCTAGGAAGGCTGGGCGTGGTGGCTCACGCCTGTAATCCAAGCACTCAGGAGGCAGAGACAGGAGGGTTGCTGAGTTCGAGGCTTGCCTGGGCTGCATAGTGAGCTCAGAGCCAGCCCGAACTACAAAGCAAGACCCTGTCTCAAAAAAAAAAAAAAAATTACCTGGGAAGAAAATTAGAAAAACTACCATCGGGCTCTCAGCTGAGACAAGATTCAGAGATAGTTTCATATTTTTGGGGAATTTCATTTTGAATTTATTAGTGAGGTCTTCCACGATGTTAATAATTTCAATTCCCCCAAAATTCTGGGGCCTTATAAGATTGTTAGATCTGCCACAAAAGAAGGAATAATTCTATGTTCTGCACCCTAATAATATGAAAAATTCACTTACAAAAAATTAAACTCATCAAGCATATGTTTAGGGATATTAAAGTCGAGTTGTTTCCATTAGCAAATAATGTTTAGTTAAATTCTGCTGTGTGTTCTTTTATGCTGTATTAATTTACAATTTAAAATATTTTATAGTATTAATGTTTTCTAATTTCTCAAAGGTAAAGTTTTCAAAATTATACTAAAATTTCTAAATTTTATGATTTTGATTAACTAAAATTATCCACATACCATTTGAATATTTTATATGATAAATGTATTTTATTTTTATTTTTTGATTTGTAAATTGACAAGCTACAGTTGTATGTATTATCATAGGGAACAAAACATTGTTATGATTTATGAATACATGTGGGGTGTTATGTGAAGGTATTTAATATATTTTCCATTTAAATACATATTTTATGATAATATTTGAAATTCATTTTCTTAGTTATTTTGAAATATACAATACATTATTATTATAGCCACCACTTCATGAATAAACCTTTTCTCCTAATTAGGGCTGTGTATCTTTCTGCAGCATGGTTTATAAGAAACAAGAAAAAAAAACAAATTTTTGTGTGATGAAAATACTTGTTATGATAAAAATAGAAAAGACAAAATAGATTCTTCATCCTTAGTAAAATGGAAGATTTTTGTTCAGTAGAGAGTTCCATTTTGGTTTTATTACTCTGAAATCATTTTAAAGAGTTCATGGTATTATTCTCAGTAAAATTATGCTTTCCCAAAACTTGAGCTCTTTGCAATAAGAAAAATAACTACATGTCTACCTACCTATGTATCTATGTGTCTATGCATCTATCACCTATGTATCTATCTCGCTATCTATCTATACCTACAAACAGACTCCATTAACAAAATTCTTTCTCCTCTCTAAGATAGTATTTTAAATCAGTTGCTTAGATATTGAAATCAGTTTTTAGAATCATGGTGTTTGGCTTCTTAGAAGAACTCATAGATGATAGTTAATTTATTTACCAGTGAATGAAAGTGAAATGTTTATTATTTAAAAATAAAATTATAACACCAAAACATATTGACTAAAATAGAATTTATAATTTTACCTTTCAGCTATCATTTGAAGTTAGGTCTATTGAATTACATATGCTTGAACAAAACTGATGAACAGATTTTCTGGATATTTTCAAATAAGCTATACTTGTCAATACACACTGTAGAATAAAGAATAAAAACTAGGGCCAGAGATTTAGCTCAGTGGTTCCGGCACCTGCGTTGCAAGCACAAGGTCCTTAGTTCAATCCCAGTAACAACATACAATGCTGGGACTCACATCCACCAGCAACCAATACCACATACCATAGTGCCTGGCCTGGTGGCTCACGCCTGTAATCCCAGCACTCGGAAGGCAGAGACAGGAGGATTGCTGAGTTCGAGGCTTGCCTGGGCTACATAGTGAGCCCAGGGCCAGCCTGAACTACAAAGTGAGACCCTGTCTCAAAAAAAAAAAAAGAATAAAAACAAAATATGAATCATTCTACTAACCAGAAATATCTATTCTTAATATAGTGGTGTGTTTCTTTCCAACACTGAAAACATGTTTTTACATAACTGTGAACACACTGCACTGCTTTGTGTCCTGCTTTTCCCCATTGCTGTTATATTTTAAATGACTTTGAAGATCCTCAGCATGGATTGTCTAATCTCCCTTCAAGTTCAAAATCTTTTCTGTCTTTAAAATGTGTGGCACAAATTTTTGTTTTCTTTTGCTTGAGTAGAAAGTAAACTGAGGCAGGGAAAGTAAATAAAGACAATGTTACCAAGAGGGGAGAGAGAAGATGAACCTGACAGCAGAGGAGAAGTTAGGTAGCAACACAACAGTCAGAGAGGTCTTAGACGATAAAAAGTGTTTGGGGTACAATGAAGAGAATTTGGGGCAGTGGGCTTTAGAATGACAGGGACTCTAGTACTAGAATCAAAGGAGAATAACCATTATCTTACCCTGTCTCACTGTTTTCGAGGAAACGTTGAGTACAGAGAAAGTTGGAAGCAATATTGAGAAGAGAACCAGATTTGTTCATTCTCAAATCTTAATCTCCTTCCTTGAATCTTGGAAGTACAGAAAAATTGCAGAATAAGATGTGTGTACCAGCCCCTTGAATAATAAAAGGGAAATGGAGGAAAACAGGTGGTAGCTCAGTGAATACCCTGATACAAGCCTCAGGAATGTTAGGGAAGAGGACAGGGAACATATTGGCTCATATCAGGTATAAAGAGGTGAAGACTGCAGAACACTGATTCTAAATGAGTTTTTCAGCTCAACTATCTGCTCCAGAATTGTCAAAATTCTAGAATGAATGTTATGATATATTGTTAGAACTATCTATATAGTTTAATAGATGAAAAGTCTGTGAAGTTAAGAATTTGCCCACTTAATGGGAGAATAATCAGTGCTTATCATAACTATTTATGCTTATAACATCATTTATTGTTCTTGATGAAAAGTTCATGTACTGAGAGAACAACTGTAAAATGGTATAAACCTTTGTGGTTTTTTTTTTTTACTTCAGTGTGGATAAAAGCACATTGTTTGTGTTATAGCATTGATCAGTGGTCTAGTTTGATCCAGAAGAAATTCAAGGCAAGTGCCATTGGGGGAGACAGGAGAAAGGGGGCCTAGTAAAGACTAGAAGATGGGAAATATGGAGTAAGGAGTTCTGGTAAAATACTACAATATTTTAAAAATTTACCAATGACTACATGTTGGTTGAAAAATATTGCCAAGTGAGAGCTTGTATGTCAGTATTTGAATCAATACATTTTGCTTAATGCCAAGTGGATTTTTGCTTGTTTCTCAGAAACTAGACCTGAAGATTTAAAATTTGTTTTACACTTTTTCTTTGTTAAGACTCACCTTGACCTTATCCTGTCCCATGGACCTGAAGAACTTTCCAATGGATGTTCAGACCTGTACAATGCAACTGGAGAGTTGTAAGTGGCCACTGTTGATATGTCTGTTTGCTTTAACCAGTGACCTGGTTCTTTTAATGTGTCAATGGGGACTAAAGACTCATAAGACTCATTCTCTACCTATGTACCAACACTCAAAGTCTTACTTCTAAACAACTGAAAGTGTACTTACATGTCTCAGAGGGGAAGCTCATTACCAATGCAATATAAACAATCTTTCAATCTAAAATACCATATAACTTGCCCTTTCTCAAAAAAACAAAACAAAACAAAACAAAACAAAAAAAAACACCTTGGGCTGGAGGGTTAGCTCAGTGGTTCTGGCGCCTGCCTTGCAAGCACAAGGTCCTAAATTCAATCCCTGGTAACCACATACAATGCTGGGCATCGAGACTCATGCCCACTAGCAATCAGTACCACATACCACAGTGCTGGGCATGGTGGCTCACGCCTGTCATCCCAGGACTCGGGAGGCAGAGGCAGGAGGATTGCTGAGTTCAAGGCTTGCCTGGGCTGCACAGTGAGCTCAGGGAAAGCCTGAACTATAAAAGCGAGACCCTGTCTCAAAAGAAAAAAAAAAAGATTGTTAGTCATTCAACCTTTATAACGAATCACTCTTCAAGCAAAAAATGCTATTTCTTTCCGTCTTATACCTACATAGATCATCTTCCCCAGGGAATTCTGGCAGGAAGGGATTACCCCTTTGAAAACAAGAAGCAAAAACTTTAGCCTGTGGAGGACACAAAAACAAGATATCTGGGATGAGATGGAATAAGAAAGAATAAGAGCTATCTTCATTAGATAAGCAATAGATGCATGGAGGTACAGAGGAGGTAGGGAAATGCCACCCACTTTATCCATTGCCATTCTTAACTCTCATGTTGCAGATCTTTGAAATGTATTGTATGCTGCTGATACCTCGAAGGTAATGGAATTTTCAGTTAAGACACATTTAGTTTTTCCTGGCTTTCTCGGTCCGTTTTCTCTGTTTATACAAAGCAAACAATAAAAAGTACTACTGATCTACAGGAAGGGTAGGAGATTTAATGAGCCAGGGACAAAGAAATATTTTCAACTTCTTGGTTTAGAAAAATAACAAGTATAAAAGGACACATCAACTATTATTTTAAAAAAATAAATGGTGACAAGGTTTTTTTTCTTATCATTTGAAATCATTACAGATTTCCCTTGAAACTTCCTATGCAAATAAAGAAAATAATGAAACATCTTTCTTTTAAGAAGTTGTCAGGGATAAAATGAGAATTTCTGATTTATAATAGGCTTTATGTATTCATATTTTCTCTGTTGTCCCTTCTCTTGAGAAGGTTGAGAAAACACTTTTTTTTTACATGATTCCTTCTATCTCCTCTATTACTCCAAACTTTCCTCTGCCTCAACCCAATGCTTCTATTTTCTCAGTCAAGTAAATCTCATTTAAGGCTCAAAAAAAGAAAAGAAAACAAAACAAAACACACTTCAGTTAGTGAAATACTTATTCCTTATAGAAATGAAATAAAAGAATTAGCAATGTGCTTATTAAGTTTAGATGCATAAGAAAGGGAATATTCTTTACTTGTGCTAACCCAACATTATCTCTTACTTCCCCACCTTTTTATCTTTTCTGTCATATGTTGCAGCTTCAAGAGGCAGCCAGGGACTGTTAGCGTGGTGCTAAGGAGAAGCTCACCAGAGAGGGCTTTGAGTATTTGGGGAGCTCTAGATATGTGCTGGAAGTACCCTGGATTTGCTCATCTGAGTTGCAGCGGATGAGGAGGGCTTAGTCCTTTACTGTGTAGGCCATCAATGCTTCCATGGGATCCTTTTTGCAGTTCCTGGCTTTCCATATTTTGATCTTTTGGCTTTGAATTTAAAAGGTGGTCAAAAGAAAGAGGGCAGTAGACTTCAACTGTTTGCTGTTGGCTTTTGGGTAGCTTTGGTGAGTCATTTTCTCACAGTAAACACAAATAAGAATCTTTAAACTTAACCATGCTGAGGTTATTATTGGCCAGCCAAAATCTTATATACTATCCTTGGTCCTTATCCCTCTTTTTTGAAGAGTCCAAGTGCCACAAAAACATGGGAGGCAGAGAAATAACGTATAAAAGAGAAGCTGCTAGTTTTGCAGTGAAATAACATGGAGAGGCATCTTTGACAGAAAAGGGACCAGTCGCTAGGTACTTGGAGACCAAGAGCTGATTTTGGTTTACTGAAACTGTTAATTATTTTATGTTGGATGGCTCAAGTCCTGTAATAGTATGACCTTACATAATATAAAATCTGTTTTACTCCATCATCATCATAGTAATAACAGTAACACATAGGCCTATTTGGCAAGACATTACCACAAACAAATATTCTTGATTTGCATATCTCACCACTTCTTAGGTTACCTCCTTATAGCCATCCCCATGAGTTAATATAATTGAGAGTTGATCATGAATATTTAATGTAAATTTCCTGAAAGTCCCATCTAATAGACCTTAGGAGAGAGGCCAACTTTGCAACTGGAATGTGATGAATTAGTTCTCATTAAAAAATAGTTTCATTTGAAATACTAAGATGGGTACCAGGAATTGAATTGTCTTATTGGATTTCCACAAACACAGCTTTCAAATATAACCTTCAATGGATTTTCATGTTTGTTTGCTTATTTGTTCTTCAGAAAGAGTGAATAAAAAGGCAGAAGAAAACAGACTTTATAGATTTAATTCTTTCATTTTACTAAAAAAAAAATAACAACACAAAATTAGCTTGCTAATTTAATTTCTTTGGCTCCAGTGACATATAGTTGTTGTGATGATTGCAGCTCTATTATTAAGAATTCTCTTGAAATTATTGAGCATGTGTCTGCTTTAGACAATTTTCTTACTGTTTCTTTATATGGCTAGATTTCAAAGCTTCCTTTAAAAGATATATTCACTTTTTCCACTAAAATTTCTTTACTCTAGTTGGGTACACAATGAATGACCTGATATTTGAATGGTTAAGTGATGGTCCAGTGCAAGTGGCTGAAGGACTGACCCTGCCCCAATTTATTCTGAAAGAAGAGAAGGAACTTGGCTACTGCACAAAGCACTACAACACTGGTAAGTTTTATTTCAGCTGCTTAACACAACTGGGATCCATTTGCAGCTCAGAATATATATCCTGTCACCTTAATTGTTGCATATTTACCAAACAAATAGAGTCTAAAAACCTCCAGACAGGTAAGATGCCTGTACCCTCTAGAATGGGTCAGTGAACACAACAGGTAATTATTCCAAAATTACACAGGGAGAGAGAGAACTGAGAAACTTTTGCTGTTTTCTTGTTAAATATCTGATGTCAAATGAGCCTAACAAAAGTGTAAGAGATTTCTTTAGTAGTACTGGGAAGATTTCCATTCTGGTCCTTCCTGGGATGCACTCTTGACATTGCATCTCTAGGTCAACTTGTACTTCCTCCCATAGCATAAGAGAGGGATAATACCCAGAAATAGAACTACTGTGCTATTTAGTCCTGCACAGTAACAGTTTAGATGAAGTTCAGTTGGAGAGAATTCATCTGACTCTAAAATCAGGGACCAACAATGCTGACACCCGGAGTATAAGGGAGAATGAGGGGTGGGGTCAACAAGTGGGCATCTATATTTTCTGGAAGACTAGACCTACCCAGTAAAGTTGATAAATTTTCCTATGAACATGCCCTTGTGATGCTATGGTTACTGATTATGGGGAGGAGATCAAATATGATGGTTTGTCCAGTGAATGATCCAGGTCCCTCCCTGGCTGAGTAGAATGGCCCACAAACACCTACTCCAACGGTCAACAGTGACTATGAAGAAATTTAAATCTGATTATAAGGCATTCTTCATAACCAAGAATTTAACCCAGTTTACAATTTGTGTGAACTAAGCCAAGTAAAATATAATTCGAAGTTCTAACTCCGAACTGATTAAAGAGGGAAAAAAGTGGAAAGAGGCAGAGATGTCTCTTGGTAGTATGTTAACAGCTCTAGGATCTTTATATGCATTCTTTTTCATAAGCAAAGTAACACTACAGTTTCTAAATGTTCTGAAGCAATTACCCAAAAGTCTAGGAATTTTTTACAGTGACTGGAGTATGCATATGGCTTATATAAGCATTTTCTTTTGTCATTGATAACAGAGAAATAGGTAAAGTTATTCAAATATTTAAGGAGTTGCTGTTAATACTTATGGGGGAACAGTGTCAACCATTACAATCATATGGTATATATCATATACTACATGCTATATGGTACATGCTCTGGCTTCTGTATTAGGTGCTACATATTACACATTCTAACAGCACAAATTTTGAATATTTTAATTCCACTGATTAGCTTATGTCAGTCTTGCAAATCCTCAATATCTGTTTAAAATAATCCAGCTACAACAAGCATATATTTTAAAAATTAAATATATATGGGCCAGAGGGTTAGCTCAGTGGTTCCGGCGCCTGCCTCACAAGCACAAGGTACTGAGTTCGATCCCCTGTAACCACATACAATGCTGGGCATGGAGACTAATGCCCACCAGCAATCAATACCACATACCACAATGCCGGGTGTGGTGGTTCATGCCTGTAAGCCCAGAACTTAGGAGGCCTAGGCAGGAGGATTGCTGAGTTCGAGGCTTGCCTGGGCTACATAGTGAGCTCAGAGCCAGCCTGAACTACAAAGCGTGACCCTGTCTCAAAAAAAAAACGAAACAAAAAAATTAAATATATAATATGGCTCTAATCCATTGTGTCTTTAGATCATTCATGCAATTTTCCCAATCTATCTGCAATA
Source organism: Thryonomys swinderianus (assembly GCA_004025085.1). Classification (NCBI taxonomy): domain Eukaryota; kingdom Metazoa; phylum Chordata; class Mammalia; order Rodentia; family Thryonomyidae; genus Thryonomys; species Thryonomys swinderianus. Next base: position 57,722 of record PVIC010002931.1, read on the forward strand.
CATTTAATGTTTTAAAATAAAATAAGATGGCAGAATTAGAAAAATTCAAATTAGACTAAAGGATAATCTGGTATTTCTAGGAAAGTTTACCTGCATTGAGGTCAAGTTCCACCTGGAACGCCAGATGGGATACTATTTGATCCAGATGTACATTCCCAGCTTGCTGATAGTCATTTTGTCCTGGGTCTCCTTTTGGATAAACATGGATGCAGCCCCTGCTAGGGTGGCACTCGGCATCACCACAGTCTTAACAATGACCACCCAGAGTTCAGGATCCCGGGCATCTCTGCCAAAGGTAAGGAATCTTCTCACTTGACAATAAATTACCTGGCAGATTTGCCAATGGTGCTTTGTTTCTTTTGTTTTGTTTTGTTTTGTTTTGTTTTGTTTTGTTAGTAAATTGAGTTTATTGGTACATTTTAGGAATACATTATTATCACATTCCTCATTGGCAGTTTATACCTGTGGAAAAAGTCCAAATGCTTATCAACTGGAGACTGGAGAGAAAAGATGTGGTTTTAAATATATATATATATATATATATATATATATATATATATATATATATACACATATACATATATATATATACACACATATATATATTGGAGTATTACTCAGCCGTAAAGAATGATAAATTGGAGACATTTATAGCTAAATGGATGCACCTTGAGGCCCTACTCATAAGTGAAATAAATAGGACTCAGAAGTGTAAATCCCATATGTCTCTCTAAGATGAGAAACTGAAGGTGTAAATGAGGTCCAGAATGGATGATAGGGATTGTGAAATAGGAAGAAAATATTCAAAGGTCTTGTGGGCCAGATAATTCCTTGAAAGGTGAAATTTTGTGATCCTATGGCAGTGTTAGAAATGTGAGTGCAATAAGAGAATGAAGAGCTAAATCTGAGAGTATCAGGGTTCTGAGGACACAGCAGGCCCTCAGAATCAGTTAAGAGAAAGAGGAGTCAAGATTGAAGGGTAAAAAGGAATTGAGGAGCAAAAAATATAGCCGAGAATTCTAAGAAGCCCGTTAAGTGCTTTTCACCTCAGATGTTTATAAGTCATGAAGCTTATAGGAATCAGAGTAAGACTGATTCAATTACGCTGTCAAATATTTACTGGCGTGGGTACCGTGATTCATATGATCAGTGAATCCATTTGCAACAATAAAAGTTTAAATTAAACCCATGCAAATTCACATAGGACATACATATTAATGAATATGTGTGAAGTGAATATACACTATTCATATACATGAAATGAATAAGCATTATTCATATATGCATATATATGAAATGAATATACAATGTTAGGGTGCATCAAATCAGATACACCAGATTGCTGCACTGTAACTCACTTTGGTGGTTAATATGTTATTATTTTTGAATGACACAGTTATCTAGAGACAGAATAGTAATCACTCCAGAACATCACTGCAGAAACATAGTAGGTTAATAGAGAAATGTGGGATGAATATTAAGAACACATAGACATGTTGTGGCACCCTAAACAATTATCCATAAGCGGTTGTGTCATCTGCTTTTATGTGACACAATCTCCCTGCATTTATAAATAGTGATTTAATAAGTGCTGATAAATGTCCTGCTTGGGCAATGCTCAAGTACCCAGAAATGTGTCTCTGTGTGGTCCCCCTTCAACAGTACAATGAACCATTGACTTCAATTTTCTTGCAATTTGAGTTCTATCTATTTTTAATATTTTTAGTTTTCTTTCTTTTCTAACTTTTAAAAATTTGTTTGTAACTGATATGGAATAACATAAAAATTATACAAATCAATGGCATATCATGTCATGTCTCAAACATGTGTGCATTGTGTGTTTACATCAGGTTAAACTTCTTTATCTCCTCATTTATCATTTCTTTGTGCTGGAACTTTTAAAGTCTTTCCTAGCTTTTTAAAATTTAATTCTTAGAAATGGACCTTACTTTTCAATAAAATTTTGAACCTAACGCTCAACTTAGCATTCAGTACACAGTGTCTCACACTGGTTGAGCGGTATACCCCAAATTTAGTTCCAGAAATAATTGAGATGTAATCCCATTTCTTTGCTGGCTTGATCTCATGTTCAGTTGTGCTGCATTTGGCATGATGAGAAATGTGAGATCGTGTTCCACATCGTCTATCATGTTTGGAACATAAGATGACACTCTGAAGGAGGTCTGTGGCTATAATGAAGGACTACATATTCAGGAAACAATTATACAATTTATTAAGTCCTTTGCCTCCATAGATAAATATTAGATTTTGTATGCCCATAGAAAAACAGAGTTGTCTCTAATTTTTTAAAATAATTCTAGAATAACAAATAGTATAATGTACTTGTGTCATATATCTACTGGAATACAGATGTCAGAAATACTAAACACTTTTTTTCAGCTACATAATCACAGATCAATTTTACTTAATAGAAATTCTAACCCACTCTAACCCCCTCCCAAACAGGTTCATTGGCTTATTTCTCTCCAGCTATTAGCTTTTGCCATCACTGCATGCATGCCATTAAACTTCAGGATGCACATATTTTATAATGTACTAGACAGCTAAAGTATTAGTGACAAACTGTGCTCAGATAATGTCAAAACATAAAGCACTTAGCCTCCAACCATCTATCATTATGGAAAGTGTAGGTACTCATTTTCAAAATGGGAGCTTGGGTTTTTGTAATTTGTTATTTGTTCTGTGAAGTTATTATGATTCTGCACGCACAGTCAACACTACTGCTAAATAAACAGTCACTGATCAGTGATTTTGTTATATATAGGCAATTAGGAACTCAGATAAAGTAAAAACGGGTACAATCAAACATGTCTTCATGCTTGGCTCTGAACTCACAGCAGTTATTCTTTTGCCACCAGCAGGTTTATCATCATATATGTACTTTCCTTAGGCTATTATTAAACATGGTTGGCTCTCAACTGACCATGAGGAGATTTGACTCCTCTGAATGATGGTGAGAAACCAAAATGAGTTGAAAAGTGAGTCATGAAAAATGAAGAATTGCCCATATACGTCCTAACAGATACACATACAAATGCCCTTCTAATTTATAAACACTGCAGTCTCAGACCAGATGCTTCACTATACTAATTGGACAATTGTTCCAAAGCCCACTGCAACACCCTGTACAGAATGCACACACATAGTGCACTTTAAATATAAGATATACTTGTTATAGAAAAGATAGAAAGCATTAATAATGTTACTCATCTAGTAAGTAACAATTGTTAGAAGGTTGATGTGTTCTCTTCCAGTCATTTTCTTACTTGTATCTGTGGACAAACCCACATACATGTATACACAGAGAACTGAGATTAAACTTTTGTCCAATTCTATACTATGTGCCATTTTCTATGGCTTTAAAAGCCTGTTCTGACCATCCATTTTTGTGGTACTAGGGATTAACCGAGCCAGCACATTCTAAGCAATCAATCTTCCACAGAGCTACAATGCCAGCTTATGAGTATAATTTCAATGACTTAGTCTATATGAGGTGTTCATCATTTATCTTACCTAATCTTTGATTCTTATGGTTTTCTTTTTGTTTTTACAAGTATGTTCTTTACAAATGTATTTGTGTATCTGTACTTGTATCTCACTGTATTCTAGAAGACATGTAAACTAATTTTTTTAAATTCTCACTGAGAATAAAAGGAGAAACTGAATATTATTACAATAGAGAACTGTGGAAAGATGATGAATCAGTTGTACGTTCCATGTAGACAGGAACTTTATCATTTTCATTGCATGAACTTTGGCACCTAGGACAATCTGTGGTTTCGATGATTAATAAATCCTTATTGACTAGATAAATTCTTCCATGTGAGGGCTACAGAATATAATGTAGACTTGAAACAGAATCCATGGATAAAGTTTTACAGAATAGAAGTTTAATATATGAAAGGATATCATAATAATATGACATACTTTTTTTTTTTTTTTGCGGTACCAGGGACCAAACTCAGGCCTTTATGCATCCAAGGTTGGTGCCGTACCACTTGAGCTAAATCCCTAGCCCCTGTGACATACACTTTTAGAAATGCAATTTCTTTAAGGGAGGAAGCACCTTTTTCTGAAGTTCTCAAGTGGTTTTAGAAGTTAAGAATAAACACAAAGACGTATTTGAAATATAGGCAGGACTGAGTTTACATCTTATAACCTTCATGCCACTTAGTCTCACCAAATCTCTTCTCATTTATAAAATTTGGTATATCAAAAATATACCAACCTGCCAGGTGTGTTGGCTGTCATCAGCATTTAGGAGGCAGAGGCAGGAGGATTGCTGAGTTCAAGGCTTGCCTGGGCTACATAGTGAGCTCAGGGCCAGCCTGAACTACAAAGCGAGACCCTGTCACACACCAAAAAAAAGTACCAATAAAGAATTCAATTTTTTAAAAAATGATATGAGGGCGAGATGAGCCACTATCTGTATAAAGTCACTTAGATCAGTTTTTGTACATGGCAGCCACCAATCCTTTCTTGGCATTTAAAAAATAAATTTATCTTTATTGGTACATTGTATATAAACACCGTGACCATACTCAGTATTAGGAATTTGTACCAGTATATGACACAATTTAATTCCCATTCTTTCCCGTTCCTCTACCCACTCCACAACCCTCTACTCCCTAAATACATAAGCTTTGTTTCCCTTTTTGTTATTACCATCACATTTTTTCTTTATCCCTCATTACTCACTCGCCCACCATATTTCTCTTTGCATATTTTTTATTTCACAATATCCATAATATATGCTAATATCTTCAATTTCTCATACCAGAGAACAGATATGATGTCTCATACCAGAGAACAGATATGATATTTACACATTTGTGACATATTTATTTCACTTACAACTATGTCCTGAAGGTGCATCCATTTGAGTATAAATGTCTCAAACGTATCATTCTTGTTACTACCCCCTGTCAATAATGTACTAGAAAGACCATTCCATAGAGTAGGAGGTTATATTAGAAGATTCGCAAAGGGCCTTCTGAAGAGAAGATACTAGGCTCTTAAACGGTCTATTGTTTGGGTATAGTTGGGCTGCCAATGAGATAAAGGAAAAGTTCAGAATGTGTACATATGTACACTACATATGTGTGCAAGTATACACACATGTATGCCTTTTTTGTAGGCAGGCAGTCTAATGAATGGGTTAAACTCCAGGAGGTCTAAATAAGCAACAGCCCTGTTTCTCCAGTCCCTGTCATTAATCACCTTATGCCTGTGTCTTCCCTGGCCTTGTAGGACACTTAAGGAGTCCATAGATTCTTGGTCACTACGTGTCATGTTCTAGATTCAGAATGCACAAGTATGTAGTTCACAGTTTAATAGACGGCCCTTATTAGGGGCAAAATGAAGGATAGCTATTGGGAAGTAGAAAGAGCATGTTCAAATGGGAAGAGAACAAGGATGTGGAGGAGACATGGAAGGAAAGGAAAAGGTTAATAGACTGAAAGGAAAAAGAACAGGAACAAAGCTTTTGTAAACTGAGGAGGAGAAGGTTGAAGGGACAGAAGGGGAGTGGGGAAAAAACAGTAATTATGTTATGTACAGGTACAAATTCCCTATGACGAATGTGATCATTATGTAATATCCACTAATAAAAAATAACTAAATGGATGTACCTGGAGGACACACTCAGAAGTGAAATTAATAGGTCACAGATGTGTAAGTACCATATCTTTTCTCCGATAATGAGAAAATGAACATGTAAATAAGTCCTGGAGTGTATGATAGACACTGTAAAATAGAAAATATCCTAAGGGAAATGGGGGGTACAGGTTAGTAATGAGGGGAAAAATATATATATAGGGGGTGGGTGTGTAGGGCAGGTAAGGGAATGGGAAAAAATGAAAATTAAGTCGTGTCACATAGTGGTATAAATTCTTAGTGGTGAGTGTGATCATGATGTGGATATAAAATGTACCTATATTCCAAAAAGTTTTTTAAATGATTAAAAATAAATAGCTAAAGCATTGGTGACAAGTACTTTCGGATAATCCATTAACATTTTACTTAATTTTTTTTTAATCAGGCCAAAACAAAGCTTTGGTTTCATGGCCAATTCAGTTTTCCTTCTCTCCTTCCTTACCCATTCAAGTCTGATCTTTGTTTTGAAGATGTGCAGCAATGTGGGATACATTGTTCCTTCCTAGCTCCTCCCCTTGCACTTCCAGTTTTTTCCCTTACTCCTATTGTTGATTCCCGTCTAAGAAGCTTGATGGTAAAGGGAAGGATAGAAGACAGCTTCATGTTAACTGATTTATATATTCTAACTACTGCTGGCAAATCCCTGAGGGTTGGCTTCCTTGAAGGGTGAATTAGAATTCCTTGATGTTTCTAAGGAATTCTACATAGTACATGATTTCCATATGAATGATGCATTCTCTGGCTAATGGTTTACCACCTCCTCTTAGCTATCACCTCTAACCAGAATTTTGCACACTACTGTTAGTCCTAGGTACCCTTCCCCAAGGAGAAAGCCCTGTTGGGTGGTACACTTTTAAGATAATTCACATTTGGCTCTTCCACACCAGTTATTTGACCCATTAAGAACTCATGCATTCTTGCCTCACCGAAAGGTAGAAATGCAGTTTAACCAACTTCTAACCCTTCTACTTTCAGCCCATCATTTTGGATACTTGAGTTAACCCTACTGTCTTCAGAATATATCCAGTTTGGAAACAAGTATTTGTGTCCATGTTTTCATACAAAATCCAAACTACTAAGAACATGTGATAGGTTCTCCTAATATCTCTTTTATTCTCTGATCCATGGACAATTTGTTGAATTTCAGTAGTTCAGCCAATACATGGCATATGGAGGAGATGCCAGTCTCTTCTTTCATGAGAGGGAGTAGATTGCCTTTTCCCCATCTTTAGGAGAAAAAGAAGAATACTATTGCACTTTCAACAACAAATTTCATGATTTCAATTAATTATTTTCAAACATCTAGTTTTCAAATCAAATTTTCTAATTTTCTTTCACAAAACAAGGTGTAAAGTATAACAGTTTCTAGACAACAGCTACTTGATATAGGGGGCAAAGCCTAGCTCCCAACCTGAAAGGGAGTTCGTGTTCTCTAGAATTAAAGCATGAATTTTAGGAATGATGGAGGTTAGAAGTAGCAAAATTTTATTGAGAAAGAAAGCTTCTGCCTAACAGAGACAGAAAGGGGAACCCAGAAAGGTGGGTAACCCACCCACCTCACTTTTCAGAGAACTTTTGTGGAGCAGAGCCACAAGGGGAGGTGGGTTTAGTGTGGGGGCTTCCAGTAAGATTTAAAAGGGTGGATAGACTACAAGCAACCAGTGGGTAAAGTGGGGGCTACCAATAAGATTTAAAAGATATGGGCAAAGGGATTACTACAAGTATAGTTGCTTAAACAATACTGATCAAATGGGGTCCAATAAGGAATCAAGTCACACAGCAAGTGTAGAAAGATTTTGAGTCAGGAGTCTTTTCCAGGTGGGTTAAAGGCCTGGTCCTCTACCCCAGGGAATTTGCAATCACTGCATTCCTGGGGAGGGGTGGATCAAGATCTTGACCTTCCATCCCAGGAGGAGAGTGAGGCCTGTCAGTCACTGTTATCTGGAAGGGGGTACTGTTTTGCTTTGGTGGCACTGACCTTTGGTAAAGGTCTCCTTTCTTGCAAGCTTTTCGAGATCCTGTCTTATCTATCTACCTACCACATGTCTTAAGTACCCTTTCTACTTATACTCTTTTCTAGAAAATGTAACATCCTGCACAAGTATGTATAGAGTCCCCCTTTAATGTAAATCATTTTAGTAGAAATTCTAAGGCAGCAAAAATATTCTATTTCAATACTGTTACATTTATGAATAATCATTCTTAATTTTAGATGTTTATCCCCATAAGGGCAAAAAATAACAAGTATGTCATGTTTAAGTACATACTACTTAGCACAATACCTGATTGATAGTAAGTACTCAGTAAAGAGTTGGACAATGAATTAATGAACAGTATTAAAAAATACTTATAGCCAAGTGTTATTTGCAGTACAGTTTAATTGGTGATTCATTCATTCATCCATTTATTTATTCAACTACACCTATTGAATATCTCCTCTATGCCTTGTGTTGTGCTAGGGATTAAAGACAAAGCACAGAGTCTAGCCTCAAGGCCTTGTAGTCTGGTAAACCAAAGAAAGAAATTTGGAAGAGCTATTTGTTAAACATTGTGGAATATAAAGACACATCAAGGAGGATACCTAACCTATTAAGTGAAAGAAGAAGCACTAGAGAGGGGACAAAGGGAGGTAGAAGGAGCAGAGTGAGGAAAATGGCCTGAAGGAAGAATCCTGAGCTGAATCTCTGAAGCATATTAAGTAGGCAAGTAGGAGGAGGTAAAGGTCATTCCAGGCAATGAGGACCTTTTCTCAAAATATTTGTGCTACACTTACAAAATAAGGTTTTCTAGAAGACAATCTGGGCAGGTTTCCAGTATGCTTCAGAAATTTTAAACACATCTCATATAAGAAGCTTATGTTTACTGATTCCAAATTAGTTCCATGCCATCTTGCCAACTAAAGCTTTGTGTGTTTTATTATTTTTGTTTTTTAGAAGTTCAATCCTTTCCATAAATACAGGAAAATCAAACACCAACAGGATACCTGTTTCATGGGTTCTTTCCCATCTGATACTCTAAAATTGGTTTTTCAATATATACGTCTCTGCCAATCTCCAAGAACCTGTACTGCTGGCAATATTCTAGCAGTCTGGAACATGAAACCCCTTGTGGTACACAAAACGCTGGATGTACAGTTATACTTTCCACCCAGAAGAAGATACTGGGATGAATTGAAAAGAAGGATGTGAGATCTCAGGTAGACTTGGTATCTAAACAGGGTTAAACAACCATTTCCCTTAATTCTGTGTTTATTTTTCTAGATGAATGATTTGGTGCTAATCCTAAGTCACTCTTGAGGGTTCCTTTGTGACCACAGGCCATGGGCTGTAGACCTGAGAGCCCACATATGTAGGGGACCACTGGGATGACGTAGGTATATGGGTGATCCATAGCTATCGGTTTGGAGCAAGGATGCAGAAGCACTTTCTTTAGCCACCATTCACTAGGGTACCCTACTTTCAACAGAAAGACAATTCCCCTTACTTTTCTGCCACCTGGTCAAAAAGGACCAGCTGGAGCACTTCAAGCAGCTGCCAAACCCAGGACACACTGTGGAACTGAATGCAGAAACGACCATAATCCTGACACATTTGGTCTTGTTTTCCTCCCCACCAGAATGCTTCTAATTAGAGACTGCGGTAGGAGAAACTGAAAGTAATAAGAACGATAGTTGCAGGAGTTTAAAATGGGGTTTTGTTTGGGTGTCTGTTTTGGCTCTTAAAAATAAACACAAGTGTTTTTGTCAATTAGGTACACCACTCAGCTAATTTGAATGACTTTCCTAGGTCAGACCAGTATTTATGAAAAAGCTGGAGAACAAATTTGTATGTGATCAGGATTTTATGAAGTTCTTAGATGAAAGACTGAAAGAGAAGAAAGCTGAGCCGAAACAAATTGATCTGTGGGCCTGCTTGCTTTAGCCAGATGTCTGTGTATGTGGGAGACTTCATAAACTTTCCCTTCTGACATTTCCAAAGCCACAGCAAATTGAGGAGTTGTTAATGTACTGAATATGTGATAAAAATATGCAAAGAGATGACATGTGTGAATTCTCTTGTGACAGAGCTGGAGGACCAGTGGCACTTTAGTTTAAGAATGCTGCTGGCAGCTTTTGTAGGGAAGTTGACAATGGCCGAAGTCACCTGGGCTGTGCTTCTTGAGTCCTGGTAAAGCTCCTAAGTCTTTTGGGGACAACATTTTGAGGTTTGAGATTATTTTGAAATCTTTCTCCCTTCATTTCAATAAAATGGGTGACTCTGGCTTGTACTGATTCCAAGGTAGTTCTTATGACACCACAAAGTTCTTGTAAGAACTCTGGGTTCTTAGAAACACCACAAAGTGAGGGAAAACAAACTATTATAGAGTATGCACCATAACGTGAGGCATGGCTACTATTCACTATATAGCGAGAAGAAGCAGGATCTCTGTCCTTAAAACTGATACATACACAGAATAGATTATAACTCAATCCAGTAAAGACAGTGGGGTAGAATTTTTACACCACTGTAATGACTTTCTCCCTATATTCACACACTCGCTTTGGTAACAGCTGCCTCCTGTGTTGATTATGAACATGGCCACATGACTTATCTTAAACAGGGAGTTAATGGCAATGTGACATAAGCAAAGATTTCCAAAATACTTATCTTTAGAGCTAGCTCTCTCCTGATGCCCTTGGGGTCCTGTGAGTTCTATTCCTAGTCCAGATAGCAATCCTCTGTGGGAAGAGGAGATGGCAAAGCATTTCTCCCTTTCAATAGGCTCATTCTTTACCCTTTTTGCTGTTTCTTTTGTTATGCAGAAACTTTTTAATTTAATAGAGTCCTGATTCTTGCTATTATTTCTTGTACTATTGAAATCCTATGAATTGAATTGTTTTTGCCTGTGCCTATCAATTCAAGTGTTTGCCATGTACTTTCTTCCAACATTTTCTAAGGTTTGGGTCTTATGCTTAGGTCTTTGATCCATTTTGAATTGATTTTTTTTTTTGAGGCAGGGTCTCGCTTTGTAGTTCAGGCTGGCTCTGAGCTCACTATGTAGCCTAGGCAAGCCTCAAACTCAGCAATCCTCCTGCCTCTGCCTCCCAAATGCTGGGATTACAGGTGTGAGCCACCACACCCAGCCATTTTGAATTGATTTTTTAACAAGGTGAGAAATAGGGATCTAGTTTCCATTTCCTACGTATCAATATCCAGCTTCCCCAGTACTATTCATTAAAAAGACTGTCTTTTCTCCAACCCATGTTTTTGGACCATTTGTCAAGCAAGAAACAAGTGTCTGTAGTTTTTGTGTCTCCTTTTATTCTGTGGACCTGCGTGTTCATTTTTATGCCATTTTTGTTACCATGACACTGTGTCATACTCAAAATTGGTGATTGTGATGCCTGGGATATTTTTCTACTTGCTAGGGATGGTTTTGGCTATTCTGCATCTTTGGTGCTTTCACATGAACTTTAGGACTTTATGGAAGTTATATTAGAATTTTAGGATTTTTTTTTCCTAACCCTGTGAAGAGTGTCTGGTATTTCCTTGGGGATTGCATTGACTTGGTAGATGGCTTTCAGTAAAATGGCCATTTTAATATTAGTCATTGTGATCTATGGCCAAGGTAGGTCTTTCCATCTTCTACTGCCTTTATTTTCTTCATTAACTGGCTATTCTTTATCACAGAGACTCTTGGCTATGTATGATATATTCATCTCAAATAATTTTATAAACTTTCGCTTCCCTGATTGGCAGTATCAAGTAGTGTCACAACCCATTTCCTTTGATAGATATTTCTTATAGAGTATTTCAACCAAAGTAATAAGAATAATAAAATTAAATAATGGTTTAGATAAGAGAGCTTCCAGACAGGCTATTTTTATCTCAGCCTTGCTTCCTCAGTACAGTCACAACTGATCTGGAGATTTCCGGGTGTGTTGCCCCAAGTACCTGTTATCCCTTCGCACTTCTTCAGTTTGTTAAGGCACAAGCTTATCCTTTGAATTCTGACAAACGTGTCCAGGGGGGTTTTTCATCTTTACTCTCTACAGCAGCTCTGGGTCAAAGATGCAGCCCAGCACTCTTCCACCAGGACCCAGACATCAGAAAATTAGCATCCTTTTATTTACATAGCAAAACCTGAAGTTTTTGTCTTTGTTTTGCTCTGATTTTAAGTTGTCATTAAAGACACCAGCACATCTGAACCTAAGGATTGTTCTGGACTTCACCTAGAGCCTGAGAAATACCATGAGCTCCAATCTGTGGCAAACTACATAATATATATAAAGCAAATTATTTTCCAAAACCTCACTAAAACATGATGGTAATAAAAAAAAGGAAAACAAAGCTTATGTATTTAGGGAGTGGGGGTTTGTGGGGTGGGCAGGGGGACAGGTAAAATGAGAATTAAATTGTGTCATATACTGGAACAAATTCTCAATATTGAATGTGATCATGATGTGTATATACAATGTACCAATAAAGATAAAATTTTTTTAAAAAGAAACTCAATAAATTATCCCAAACATTCCCCCCCCCCAAAATGAGCAGGCTAGATACTAGGTTGCTTTCCAAAAATGACTACTTCCTAAAGAAACTGGAATAAAAATATATTTTCAAATTACACATGAACTGACCTCATAAAATCTTAAATTTTGGGGCTGGGGATTTAGTTCAAGTGGCACTTTGCCAACCTTGAATGCACAAAAGTGTGAGTTCCATCCCTGGTACCATAAAAAATAAATAAATAAAAAGACTTAACTTTTCATGTAATTAGCCAAAAAGATTCAAAATCCTGTTAGAGATAGAAAAGTCGAGGACAATGATGATTAATTCATTTTCCATATCTCCAGATCCACTTGAAGTAGATATCACTTCTTACATGAAGGCTTCATGGATCACCATCAAGGGTAAATGGCCCCTCCCTCTTCCTTACTTCCACGGCATTTTGTATTTTATTTCAGTCACTGCATTTGATTGTAGCTTAGTGATCAGGGTTCATGTTTACTTGTTTTAATATATTATAAATTGTTTGCAGGTCATGTTTTGCTCTACTATACATAACCCATATGATTTATATAGAAGAGATTTTGTGTAAACACTCAAAGAACCCAGTGTTCAATGGCTCTAGGCAGTCTATGATCAGAGTAAGAATTAAGAGGTGATTTTTTATTTGAATCTTTATTGGTAAATTATATATACACATCACAATTACACTCAACATTGAGAACTTGTACCAGTATATGACATGACTTAATTCTAATTTTTCCCTTCTCCTACACACCCTAAAACCCACCGCTCCTATATGCCCAAGTTTTGTTTCCTTTTTTAACCATCAATTTTTTTTCTTTCCCTTTATTACTACCCCTAAACCCTATTTTCCTTTGAATATTTACTATTTCACAATATCTGTCAAGCATTCTGGAACTCATTTACATCTTCAGTTTCTCATACCAGAGAAAAGATACAATATTTACACATCTGTGACCTATTTATTTCGCTTATGAATATGTCCTTAAGGTACATTCATTTAAGTATAAATCACTCAAAATTATCATTTTTTATGGCAGAGTAATACACCATTTTATTAAAAAAACACACACATCTTTATCCATTCTCCCGCTGATGGGCATTTGGGTCATTTCCAAGATTTAGCTATCATGAACTGAGCTGCTATAAGCATGGGTGCAAATATGTCATTGTGATATGAATCTTGTAATTATTTTGTGTACTAAGAAGTATATGAAGAAATTTCAATGTCATTTGTCATTCGAGAGATGCAAATGAAAAAACACTGAGACTTCATTTCACTCCCCAAAGAATAGCTGCTATTTTTAAATTGGCCAGTAATAAAGGCTGGCAAGGCTGTGGAGAAAAAGAAACCCTTCTCCACTGTTGGTGGGAATGTAAACTGGTATAACCACTACGGAGATCAGTGTGGAGATTTATTTAAAAACTAGGATTAGAAGGCCGGAGGGTTAGCTCAGTGGTTCTGGCGCCTGCCTCGCAAGCGCAAGGTCCTGAGTTCAATACCAGGAAACCACATACAGTGCTGGGCGTGGAGACTCATGCCCACCAACAATCAATACCACATACCACAGTGCCGGGTGTGGTGGCTCACACCTGTAATCCCAGCACTCGGGAGGCAGAGACAGGAGGATTGCTGAGTTCAAGGCTTGCCTGGGCTACACAGTGAGCTCAGAGCCAGCCTGAACTACAAAGCGAGACCCTATCTCAAAAAACAAAAACAAAAACAAAAAAAAACTAGGATTAGAGGTACCATTTGATCCTGCTACTCCCCTGAAGGGGTTATACATAAGAGGTGATTTTAACTGGCTTGATAGAAAAGGGTCTCTAAATCAGAGGACTTAGGTCTTTGCTGCACATTATTATCAGCACAGGAGATGTCAGAGCATTCCTGGACCCTACCACAAGCAAATAAACAAAATGCTCTGGGAATAAGTATCAGCATAAAAGCTCACCAGTGATTCTAATTTGTAAACTGGGTTGAGATCTATAGTTCTAACTTACATTGCTCTCTAAGGAAGTGTTTTCTCTGTGGCTGTTATATGTCAGATTATACATTCATGTAAGTGTCATTTAAATATCAACACTGTGAAGTAGGAATTATTACTAGCCCCACTTTGTAGTTAAGAACACTAAGGCACAGAGGAATTAAATAACTTACTTAAGGTCACACAAAGCTAGACCTTGAGCTTGGACAGTTTGGTTCCAAGTTGATGTGATTAAACAATGTGCCACATCACCTTTCACAATTAACAATACCGAGCTCCTTCTACATGCCTTTCACTGTACAACATTCTTTACATTATTATCAAACAGAAAATTCAGGAGTTAAGTACAGTACTATCCTGCAACACCAATTTATAGGTGGATAAACTAGAGCATAAGGAGATTAAACAATTTCCCCACAGTTGTTTCTAGCAAGAGAACAACCAAGATTCAAACCACTGAATCAATTTAAACCCTCTCAAAGGGTAAAGAATTTTAAGTTCTATCACATTTTCATGCCATGCTAATTACACAGGGAAGATATTCACTATGAAGTAAGTTATTTTTCTAGGCTGTGAAATTCTTAAATCTTAATCTTCTGGCTGTGCATATTGCATTCAGTGCATATTATATGCCTTTGGCATCCTTATTCATCATTTTGATGAAAAGATAATGCTTGGCTGATTGCACATTCTCTTTGATATTAAGAATGCCTTGTAATGGCTCTTCAGACTTCCATTATATACTTTCAAATTGTAGAGAAACATTCTCCTCCAGAAGTTGTTGTTTATTTCCTCAATCATAGCTCTTTAACTGTTATTTTATTTATTTTTTATCAGTCCACAATACTGTGTTTATGTTAAAAGTCCAAGCAGGGGCCAAAGATTTAGTTCAGTGGTTCCAGTACTTGCCTTGCAAGCTCAAGGTCCTGAGTTTCATCCCGGCGACCCACATACAATGTTGGGCGTGGTGACTCACGCCCACCAGCAATCAGTACCACATACCACAGTGCCGGGCATGGTGGCTCACCCCTGTAATCCCAGCACTCGGGAGGCAGAGACAGGAGGATTGCTGAGTTTGAGGCTTGTCTGGGCTACATAGT
>PVIC010002932.1:0-22443 GCA_004025085.1 Thryonomys swinderianus
TTGATGTACTTGTTTATGTACAGCTTTCTTCTTTGATGTACTTGTTTATGTATAGCTTTCTTTGTCTTTTTCCCTACCACCTGAATAACTTTACTTGTGTTCTCAATTTTTTTTCTTTTTTCCCCCGTTTCTTTTCTGAAACAGTCTTGCTGTGTAGCTCAGCCTAATGTAAAACTCCCTGTGATCCTCCTGCCTTAGCTTCCCTTCTGCTAGTATTACAAGCTTGCATCAGCAGGCCTGGCATTTTTTCTTGAAATATTTTTTCTGTCTTTCCTTTCTAAGATACATAAATTACTACTTGTTTTCCTTTAGTTTCAGATCTATTTTCATTTGTCAACTTTGTTCTCTAGGTTGTGAAAAGACCTATCTCAAACTCTTGCACAGTTGTCAGTGCTTGTCAGCAAATGAAATGTTTACTATTTCCCCTTAGCCATACTCTTATATGTAAATTCAGTTCAAAATTTAAGAAATTTGCCAGTTTTACTTCTGATAGTGAACACTCACACTATCTCTTTAACTGAAACAAAATTTCATTTAAATAATTGGCATTGTGTAAAGAATAAGTAGTTGTCTGACTACTCACTGGAGAATATACTTAAACTTCCTTTAGCTTTCCTTTTTTTTTGCTGTCCTACTTCTAGAATCTATATTCTGGTCATTCCTTATTTATTCCTTAGTTATGTTTATTTCCTGAATGTATTCTGTTGAAGTGATACATTTTATAACAGTTTCGTATTTTTTTTTCTTGTGCTGGGGACTGAGCCCAGACTATTACACATGCTAAACATATGTTCTTCTATTAAGCCATGGGGAAGGGGGCGTGATACATTTTACTTATTATTTGATTTCATGTACTTATCTGAAGCAGGAGAATAGAGCCTTGCATAGAAATAAGATGCTTCTCATTAGAAATGTATGGAGAGCATGAACTCAGGCCAGAATGCTGAGGTTCAACAACTAACCGTATAATTATTTGCCATGATTTTTTTACATATCACCTATCTTGTGTTTTCTCATTTGTAAAACAAGAATAATTGTAGTTATTAAATTATGTGTGATGTCACTGAAAAAATTAAACTGAACTAATCAATTCCAGCACTCTGGATGCTGAGGCAGGAGATCACTGTGAGTTCATGGCTAGCCTGGACTATATAGAGTCAAGGCCAGTCTGAACTACGTAGCAAGACCCCAAAAAAGAAAATAAGAAGAAAGCTATATTTTGGTTCACAGTTTTAGAGATTTAGGTCCATGGTTGGTTGTCCTGTGGCTTTTGGTATTGTGGCAAAGCAGTACATTATGAAAGAAGGTACTCATCACATCACAACTGGGACAGGAAAGAAAGAAGAAAGGAGGGGCGATGGTTCCAGTATTTTCTTCCAGGGCATCCCCCTGGTAACCTGATTTCTTTACATTAGGTCCCACTTCCTAAAGTTCTACCACTTCCCAATAGTGCCGTAGACTAGTGATCAAGCCTTCCACACATAGGTCTTTTGAAGACATATCCAAACTGTAGAAATTACTTGCCTTGAGGGTTAGATGAGTTAATATATGCCAAATACATAAAGCAATTCCAGGCATATAAGAAGCACTGTGTATTAGTTGGTATTGTTTCATTTCTTTACGTGGATAAAGAAGTTCTTTTTCCACGGGCATAGTGGCACACATGTGTAATCCAAGCACTGGGAGTTTGAGACCAACCTGGGCTCCATAAGTGAATTCAAGGACAGCCTGAACTGCATAGTGAGACATTGTCTCAAAACAAAACAAAACAAAAAAAACTTCTTTTCCTTCTTTCCATTATGCCTGCTCTTTCATTTGAATTTGAATTTTCATTGTTCTTTCACTTATTACCTTTTCTTCTAGCTAGTTGCTTGATATTCTAGATTGACTGGTATACTGAGAAAGGAAAGAATAAAATTATATATTCCGTGTCTAGACCTCTATTAAATGATTGTTCTCTCTTTTATTTTTTTGAGACAGAATCTCACTTGTATAGTCAAGGCTCACCTTGAATTTGCTCTGTATCCCAGGCTGGTCACATACGCTGGATAGTCTTTTCTGCCTTAGTCTCCCATGTGCTGGAATTACAGGTGTGGACCTCTACAGCAGCTTGATTGTTCCTCTTGCCATTATAAAAATATGTTGAATATTTGAAGAACTCAAGAGGTACAGAAGAGTCATGTGACCTAAAACAAATTATGGGAACATCAGACCAGGAGTGAGGGACCTGATTGAAAGTCACAGTTTATTTCAGGCTGGCCTCGTACTCAGTGTTCCTTTTTAATTCTCCTACTGAAGGGGTGGGGACTAGAAAAGGAAAAAATAATAGGCAGTTATAATGAAGAATTAACATCTACTGATAAAGTAGTGTTATAAGGGGTAAAAACAAAAAGCTACAAATTTCTAAAGGCCCAAATTAAAAATTATAAGCATCACAGTACCAGCCTAGACTCAAGAGGAAGTAGATCCCACCCTTTAATGAGAATGCAAAGAATTTTTAGCCATTTGAAGCATATGCAACCATCTTTCATTATGTATACTGTAACCTTTTTAATTTAATTAATTAATTTTGCAATACTGGGAATTGAATCCAGTTTGTTTTTTGTTTTTTGTTTTTATGTAACCCAGGCTAGCCTCAATTCACAGTAATTCTCCTTCCTTTGCCTCCCGAGTGCTGGGATTACAGGCATGAGCCACCGCACCTGTCATTGCAGTATGTGATACTGAGGATTGAACTCGGGACCTTGTGCTGCCAGGCAAATGGAGAACCACTGAGCTAAATCCCAAGCCCTGAATCACTGACCTACATCCCCAGCCCTTAGCTTTTTTTGAGACAGGTTTCTGCTGAGTTGTCCACACTGGCCTCAGAAGTTGTGATATTCCGGCATTCATTGCCTGAAGAGTTTGATGCCCTTTCTTGCCATTCTTTCAACATAATCATAGAGTAGTAGTTCCCTGTTACCTGAAGTTTCACTTTCCTTGGTTTTCGTTATTTGTGACCAACCACAGCCTGAGAATAGTTATTGGGAAATCCAGTAATAAACAGCAAGTTTTAAATTGCCCTCCATTTTGAGCAGCATGATGAAATTTTGGCACTGTCCCTCTTCATCCCACCTTGCATGTGAATTATATGTGCTACAAATCTGTTTAGTCACTTAGTATCCATCTTGGTTATAAGATTGACTGTTACCATCAGTGCTTGGGTTTTTACTTACAAATGACCTCAAAGTGCAAGAATAATGCTGAAGAGAAGCTATAAAATGTTTCCTTTAGGTGAAAAGGCAAAAAATTCTTAAGGAAAGAAAAAAATTCTTACACTGAGTTGCAAAGATTTGCAATATGAATAAATATCTGTAAGAGAAAATTCATACTAGATTTGCTATAACATTTCTGACTGCAAAAGTTATGGCCACAGTGTGTAGTAAGTGCTTAACTAAAACGGAAAAAAACATTAAATTACAGGATTTTGATGCTGTCCATGGCTTCATGCATCCATTGGGGGGCTTTTATCCCCATAGTAGGGTTAGGGTTGGGGGGAACAACTATATTTTTCATATTGAAAATAACAGTTCTCTCCTTCCCCTTACTAAATTGCTCAGGCTGGTCTTGAATTTGAGATCTTCCTGCCTCACCTTAAAAGAGTGCTGAGATCACATGCATGTGTCACCACATTTAGTTAAAAATGACAGTTCTTGTCACCGCATACCACAATGCTGGACGTGGTGGCTCACGCCTGTAATCCCAGCACTGGGGAGGCAGAGACAAGAGGATTGCTGAGTTTGAGGCTTGCCTGGGCTCCATAGTGAGCTCAGGGCCAGCCTGAACTACAAAGCGAGACCCTGTCTCAAAAAAAAAAAAAATGACAGTTCTTGGTTTTACAGTGTTGCCATCTCCTAGAGGTGGTTTCTAGGTTCTTTTTGTCCTGAGGAAATGGTAGCAAAGTTTTATTTAAAGGTAGGAAAAGAAATGGGCTCTGCAGAATGAGCTTCAGCCAAGTAAAAGTAAGAAAAGGAGTTCACCCGACAGCATGAGGGTAGGCCACTGTGGAGAGAGATCACAGTAGCAGAAACTCATTGTGGACTGCCTATTTTATATCACCCAGTCCTCAGGCTGTTGTCAATTCTAGGACATCCTATCAAAAACCTGCTTAAGTTCTTGCAAGAAATCCATGTTCAGGGGTTTGGGAACTGTTCTGCATGTTTCCTGGGATTCATAAGTCACACCTACTTCTCCAGGCTGTTTGGCCACAGCCTAATCTCCTTTGTAATGAAATCCAAAAGTTCTTAATACTGAGGAGTTTAGGAAGCTGAAGACAATATAAGCAGCTGGGCTTTGTGGCACACACCTGTAATCCTAGTATTCTTGGAGGTTGAGGCAGGCAAACCCTAAATTTGAACCCATTCTAGAAGATAGCAATTTAATGAGACTCTGTCTCAAAGGAAAAAGTAAATATGTTAAAAACTTTGCCTTCCAGGGCCAGAGATTTGGCTCAGTGGTTCCGGCGCCTGCCTCACAAGCACAATGGTCCTGAGTTCAATCCCCGGAAACCACATACAGTGCTGGGCGTGGTGGCTCACGCCTGTAATCCCAGCATTTTGGAGGCAGAAACACGAGGATTGCTGAGTTTTAGGCTCGCCGGGGCTACATAGTGAGCTCAGGGCCAGCGAGACCCTGTCTCAAAAAAACAAAAAAACTTTGCCTTCCAGTATTGGTTTCGTAACAGTCTAGAGTTAGCACAGATCTTTCTCATTTTCATTAAATAGTGTGTATTAATCACAGAGACTGTTAGGTGCTCACAGTGCACTTAAGTTGAACAACTAAATCACATTACTTGGAGAGATGGAATAATGAATTGACCCACTGTGACCTATAGATTAAGGTTGTGAACTGCATTAGTCAGAGTTTCATTGCTATAATGAACTACCTGACACAGGCTATTTACAATGAAAGTTTAACTCACAGATTTGAAGGCTGGAAGCCCAAAATGGCATGCCACCAACTCTAGCAGGGATTTTATGGCAGATAGCAAAAGACATACAGAAGGAAGAATTAAATCTCAAAACCTGGAAGCTAGAAATACTGGGGGTTCCCATTATCTCTTTGAAAGCATCCCCTGAGTGACCTGATGACCTTTCATGAAGTTGTGCATTCTGAAGAGCTACACTGTCTCTCAACACTGTCACCTTGGGAACTAAGTTTTCAGTACATGAACCATTGGGGGAATAGGGACACTTAAAATTATATCAAAACTATAGCTCCAACCTTAGGTAAAGAACAATGGGAGCAGTTACAGAAAGGGATATATAATCTGTGTGAAATCATTTGACATGAAAATAGTGTTGCTTTAAGTCACTATTAGTTTGGCTGCATTAGGTTTTCATATTTCCCATAGCTTTGCATCCATTACCAGTCACTAGCACCTGTCCTTTCCTATGGCTGTGGTGCTTTTCACTCCTAAACTTGAGACAGTACCAGGCAAATTGTGATGTTTGCACATTGTATAGTCTTAACAATAGTTACCTTGAAGCTGTCTGGAATTTACAGAGTAAGGCCAGGATATATTTTTATCTTGCCTTTGAAGGTTGCCTTCTTTTTGTGGGGGGATCCTGTTTCAAGTACATTTTCTGCTTAGTTTTAAACATTTTGAGGCTGTGATTTCCTTCCATCTTCAAAATTAATGATTTCTTTTTGTCAAAATAATTACCCAAGGATTACCCAAGAATGTTTTCATTTTGTAATAGTAACAGTGAAATCTGAGCATCTTCATTAGCATTTCCCTCACAAATTTGAGCATCAGCTCCTTAGTCTCCTTTTTACCATTTGTGGGTTTCATTTGTTTCTCAGCAGTTTGGGCTGGTTGGTAGCTTTTGGATTTTTTTGAGACCAGGTCATGCTACGTAGTCCACGTTGGCCTTGAATTCACCATATATTCCAGACTGGCTATCTATCCTGCCTCCTGAATGATGGGATTATAAGTGACCACAGCTGACTCCATGTTTGCCTTCTGGTTTTGGAACTTTGTGTATATCAGTTGAGATAATTGCCTTCCTTCCAACTGTACCATTTGAAATAAGATACCACCACATGATGTTTCTGATCCATGGACAGTAAGGAAATTTACACCAAAACCAATATGGCTAAGTGTTACCTAACTGATGGGCTTGGGCTCAGCTTGACTTATTCTAGCTTCCTCCTGTGGTTTCTATCTGCAGTGGTGTATTCACACTTGTTACGTGACAACTGGAGAGTCTGTGCCTTTGAGTACTCCTTTTTTTTTTTTTTTGAGACAGGGTCTCACTTTGTAGTTCAGGCTGGCCCTGAGCTCACTATGGTGCCCAGGCAAGCCGCCGTGAACTCAGCAATCCTCCTGTCTCTGCCTCCCGAGTGCTGGGATTATAGGCATGAGCCACCGCGTCCTGCCTTGTGGTATGCGGTGTTGATTGTTGGTGGGCGTGTCTCCACGCCCAGCATTATTATATGTGGTTACTGGGGATCAAACTCAGGTTCTTGCACTTGTGAGGCAGGCGCCGGAACCACTGAGCTGACCCTCCAGCCCCCTTTGAGTACTCTTGACCATTCTCAGGAAAGCCTATACCTTTGGAGAATTTTGACAGTTCTCAAACATTAAGATGGCAGCTCTAAACAGCCACCTAACATTGCTTGATCAGCATTTCCTGGGCTTTAAAGTTCTCTTTATGTTTTTTGTTACTGTTACTATGTTTCTAAGTTGTAGAGGTTAATGTTCCTCTTAGTTGTCCTTTAAAAATTTTGTCATTGTCCAGCCAGGGATTTAGCTCAGTGGTTCCAGCGTCTGCCTCACATGCACAAGGCCCTGCCAAGTTATGTCCCCTGTACTATAGATGGATGGATGGATGGATGGATGGATGGATGGATGGATGGATGGATGGATGGATAGACAGACAGACACATTCTTGTACAATCTTGCTGAAAAAAGTTATTAGGAACTATTTCAGTTTTCTGTGAATGGTGAAAGAAAATGCAGCAGATGCTTGTGTTCTGTTTGCTAGCCTAAAGGAAAAAACATTACCACTACAACTGATGTTAGGATGAACTCTTCCCTTTTTGCAACTACCTCCCCTCCATGGGTAGTCCTTAATTTAGTAGTAATCATCCCTAAGCATCTGTTTATACTTTGCTCTTTATTTATCTGTACAACTATATAATTGTTTTGCATGTTCTAAAATTTATAAACCATATCATGCTGTGTTTTTGTGCTGCTTTTTATTCTTCTAATATTGAAATTTAACAGCATTGAGAAATCAGTCGTTTTGTTCTTACTATGTAGTGTGGCTGTGCAGTGATCCTTCAAATTGCACAGATGATGGGTTCTAGGATTGCCTTCCCCACGTACTGTAATCCTTGGATGTGTGAGTTTCTTACATAAACTGGCATTGTATTTGCATAGAACCTATGTACATCCTCTTATTACACTTTAAATCATCTCTAGATTACTTATAATCTCTTAATACAGTGTAAATGCTATGTACATAGTCGTATTCAGAGAATAATAACCCAAAAGCCTACTTTTTCAGTATATTTTTTCCCCAAATATTTTCAACTTGTACTGTAATTGGTTGAATTTGTACATGTGGAACTTGAAGATACAGAGACCTGACTATAATCTTTTAATCAGTCCCCTGTTTGTGGAAGTTTAGGTTGTGTGCAGTGTTTTACTGTAACATTCTACTATGTGACCATCATATTTGTACTATAAAAATCTGGAAGAGTTCTTTTGTCTCTAGATGTCCCCCCAAACCCTTAGGCAGTCATAGGTGGGGTGTTTTCATAGGTGGTTGGCTCCAGAGTATGTAACACCAGAATTGGTTCCTGGTGCACTGCAGGCTCAGGGGCACTGAGATTAGGAGTGTGGGTGCTGCCCACCCTAAGTAGTCTGGATGAGATAAAAGGGGCAGAAGGATACTGTTAAGTTCAGTTGTTGCTTTTGCTACCATCTACCCTTCATGAATGTTTCTCCTCTGTGATCCCTGTCTGTTGTGCCATCCTGCTTTGGTGGGTGTGAGTCACCACGCCTGGTGTTGGATGTGGTTACTGGGGATCAAAACCAGGGATTTTGTGTTTGCTAGGCAGGCTCCAGAACCACTGAGCTAAATCTCTGACTCCCCCACCCCCTGAATTTTTAAAAATTTAGTTTATTGGTACATTTTAGGTACAATTTATGATCACATTCATCATTGAAAATTGGTACCTATACATGATATATCTTGATTCTTATTTTTTCCCATTCTGTTACCCTCCTTTCATCCCTTCAGTGCTATACACATTAGCTTTGTTTCCATTTTTTCCTTCTTACTGTCAATTTTTATTAATTGAATTCTGTATTGGTATGCTTTATATACAGCTCACAATCACATTCAACATTGGGGAATTTGTACCAATATATGACACAAGTTAATTTTCATTTTTACCCATATCCCTACCCACCCACAACCCCCCATTCCTTATATTCATGCTATTTCTTTTTCTTTCCAAATCATGTTTATTACCTTCAATTTTTTTCTAACATTTTGCTCTTTGAATCTTGAGTATTTTTTCTCCACAGTGAAAGAAAAGTAACTAAGACAGCAGCAAAGATCATCATCTTTTTTTCTGTAAAAGGCCAGCCTTTATCTTTGTAGGTCATACAGTCTCTGTCACAATTACTCAACACTGCCATTTTAGTGAGAAAGCAGTTATGGGTATTACAAAAGGGTATGGCTCTGTTCCAATAAAACTTTATGTCCACTTGAATTCCATGTAATTATCTTGTGTTATGAAACATTCTTCCCTTTTCTCTTTTCTTTGACTGTTAAAAATGTAAAAGTCAGTTTTCCAATGGTGAGTGTGATAGTGAACTGTATATAAAATGTACCAGTAGGGCCGGAGGGTTAGCTCAGTGGTTCCTGCACCTGCCTCGCAAGTGCAAGGTCCTGAGTTCGATCCCCGGTAACCACATACAGTGCTGGGCTTGGAGACTCACGCCCACCGGCAGTCAATACCACGTACCACAGTGCCGAGCGTGGTGGCTCATGCCTGTAATCCCAGCACTTGGGAGGTAGAGACAGGAGGATTGCTGAATTCGAGGCTTGCCTGGGCTACATGGTGAGCTCAGCGCTAGCCTGAACTACAAAAGCGAGACCCTGCCTCAAAAAAAAAAGTACCAATAAAGTATTCAATTTAAAAAAATTAAGTAATTTTTATAAAATAACAGGCCAGTTTTGGCTGAGCCGATCATAGTTTATTCATACTTATACAAGGATATCCTTTAAGCAATGGAATGATTGGATTTTAGAGAATGTTGGATTCACCCCTGTAGGTATTGGCTGTTTAATCTCTAAAATGGCTTCTTCAGCACTTTTTAAGTTTTCGTGTTTCTGTAAATCACCCTCTTTTTTTTTTTTTTTTTCTTAAGACAAGGCCTGGCTTTGTAGTTCAGGCTGTAGCCCAGTCAAGCCTCCAACTCAATAGGCCTCCTGCCTCTGCCTTCCGAGTGCCAGGATTACAGGTGTGAGCCACCATGCCTGGCATTGTGGGTGTGTAGTACTGACTGTTTGGTGGGCGTGAGTCACCACGCACGGTATTGTTGTATGTGATTACCAGGAATTGAATTTGGGACCTTGCCACTGAGCTAAATCTCCAGCCCTGTAAATTACCCTCTTAATACTGGTATTTTAACTTTTGCCATTCTGATTAAATTATCAATAGTAATTTGAGCCTATGATACTCTAGTCTGAGGTTGAACATCTCTTACCAAGTTATTTTGCATTTTGGGGGGAGAAAATAGAATGATTTTATAAATAGTTAATTCAATCATTTATTTACCTTTAGTGGCTTATGATAGGGGTATGTTTGTGGTTTAAGAAATATTTTGATTTTATTGGTCCTCTGTATTATAATTTTTGTTTAACTAATTTTTGTCCATTAGTTTTTTTGTCAGAGCAGGAGAATAACAGTCAGTATAGTTTGGAGGAACAGAATTTGAAAATCTATTTATAGTTTGTATACTCCTTACATTAAAAGAATTATTTTAGCCTTGGAATTTTAAAATTATTTTCACCTTGGAATAATTTTACTTTAATAACTCTATTGCAAAGACTTCTCATTTATCCTTCATTTTCTCCAATGTCAAAATTTAAAACAGCTTTATCATATTCTCTTCCAGATATTTATCCATATCTATCTAAATATATGTTATTTTTGAGCCATCAAAAAGTAAATTTCAGACATGGCTCCAAACTTTGCTAAGGAACTATACATCCTCTGAAATTACTGGAGTGCCAGACAAGTGTGGTGGTACATTCCTTAATCCCAGCACTTTGGGAGGCTGAGGGAGAATAATTGCCAATACAGAGCCTGGCCAATTTAGCAAGATTTTGTTACAAAATAATGTATAGAAAGGAATGAGGATGTAGCCCAATGGCAAGGCCTTGGATTCAGACCCTAAACTGTAAAACAAAACAAAAAACACTAGAGTGCAGATAACAAAATCAGAAAATTAAAACTAGTATGATACTGCTGTCTAATCTACAGTTTTTTCTAAACTTTCACTACTTTATCTAAAAGTATTTTTAATTAATTTTTATCTTTATTGTATATATACATTGTGGATCACACTCAATATTGAGAATTTGTACCAGTATATGACACAATTCTTTCTCATTTTTCTCATTCCCCTACCCACCTCACAATCCCCCACCCCCTAAATACATATGGTTTGTTTCCCTTTTTATTACCATCACATTTTTTCTTTACCCCTCGTTACTCCTTCACCATATTTCCTGACCCTCCTATTGCCCTGCTAGGAATATACACAAAAGAATTAAAAGAGGGGCCGGAGGGTTAGCTCAGTGGTTCCGGCGCCTGCCTCGCAGCGCAAGGTCCTGAGTTCGATCCCGGTAACCACATACAATGCTGGGCATGGAGACTCATGCCCACCAGCCATCAATACCGCATACCACAATGCTGGGCGTGGTGGCTCACGCCTGTCATCCCAGCACCCAGGAGGCAGAGGCAGGAGGATTGCTGAGTTTGAGGCTTGCCTGGACTACATAGTGAGTTCAGAGCCAGCCTGAACTACAAAGAGAGACCCTGTCTCAAAAAGGGGGGGAAAAAAAAAGAATTAAAAGAATCATATCATGCCGGGCGTGGTGGCTCACGCCTGTAATCCCAGCACTCGGAAGGCAGAGGCAGGAGGATTGCTGAGTTCGAGGTTTGCCTGGGCTACATAGTGAGCTCAGAGCCAGCCTGAACTACAAAGCGAGACCCTGTCTCAAAAAAACAAAACAAAACAACAAAAAAAGAATCATATCATAGTGACATATGTGCACCCATGTTCATAGTAGTTCAGTTTGTGATAGCTCAATCCTGGAAACAACCCAAATGCCCACCAGCTGGAGACTGGTTAAAGAATATGTGGCTTTTCTCTTAAAATGGAGTATTACTCTGCCTTAATGATAAGTTTGAGTCATTTATACTCAAATGTATGTACCTTCAGGAGATATTCATAACAGTATTTTGTAATAGAAAAAAACGGGTTCAGGATTCAATAAAATAATTATGTAGAATCTCAGATGTGTAGTATGCACTTTATTTATTTTACCTCTTTTATCTCCCTTAGTATGGAAGTGGCTTTTTAATCTTTTCTTGATCTTGCTACTTTAAAGAAAGTGGGATGGTTATTTTGTACTTTGTTTATATCCCAATTTGAGTTTATCTGGTACTCATGATTAGATTCAGATTATTATTGTTATTTTTTTTTTTTTTTTGAGACAGGGTCTTGCTTAGTAGTTCAGGCTGGCTCTCAGCTCACTGTGTAGCCCAGGCAAGCCTCGAACTCAGCAATCCTGTCTCTGCCTCCCGAGTGCTGGGATTACAGGCGTGAGCCGCCACGCCCCGCACTGTGGTATGCGGTATTGATTTCTGGTGGGCGTGAGTCTCCACACCCAGCATTGTATGTGGTTACCAGGAATCAAACTCAGGACCTTGCGCTTGCGAGGCAGGCACTGGAACCTCTGAGCTAACCCTTCGGCCCTATTATTGTTATTTTTTAGAAGGGATGGCATAGAGGCTTTTTGTTTGATTTTGTCCCCCTCTGTATGTCATATCTATAGGTCCAAGATGCCACTTTTTCCTTTGTAATTAATATGTGTGGAGAGCTACTTGGAGACAAGTAAATTCCTGGTGTTTTGTTTGTTGCTCTTCTTGACTTTGTTGTTTTGGGGGCGGCGGAGTGCAACCAGAGCATCTCAGATGTGTAGCATATGCCCTGTGGCTGAGCTATCTATTCTTTTGTCTGAGGCACAGTCCAGCTCAATTGCCTGTGCTGGGCTGGTCTTGAATTTTTGAGTTCCTAATGAATTTTTTAATCTTCCTGCCTTAGCCTCCTGAGTAGCTGGAATCATAGCCCTACCACACCTGGCTTGTTTTTCATCAAGTTGATTACTCATGACTGAGTTATTATTGTAATTGTTCCCAAATGATGAGTTTCTGGGTATATTCTTCCTTACACATTTATTCACATTTTTCTAATAGTCTTTAAGATAGAACAACCTGTCTTTCATCAGGTACATCTGTAGTAGCCACTTATTGAGCTTTTCTGGAGTTCAGTACATAAGTAAATTTTCATCTTGCTAGTTTTTTCTTCAACTTTCCTAGACATTTTACCTCTGTCTCACTACACCAAGTAGAACCTTCACTACATAGTTCAATAGACTTGAGTGACTTAGTACAGGGTGATAATTAAAGATATTTGCTGGAGGTTTATATAATTACTATTTTATATTAAGGATGCTCTATATCTATGTTCAAGATTTTCTGATATTATGAATAAAGATTGGTTATTACTCATGTCAAGCTTTAACTTTTGCTTTTTGGAATAAGTCTTAACTTTAATGTATTCTTGATATATCAGTGGATTTAATTTAATATTTACTTAAAGTTTTATATCTGTCTTCATGTGAGATTGCTCAATATAGTAATTTTCTTGAATGCCATTCTTTGGGATAAAGTATTCTGACTTCATAAAAAGAGCTGCAAAGCATTTTTTAAAAATTTCTGGAAAAGTTTAGGTAAGGTTGGTGCAATTTTTTTTAAATTTAGGGAAAAAATTGGCAAAGATTTCTGAGCCTGAGTTATTCTTTGTGGGAAAATTTGTAGTGATAAATCTACTTTTTTTGATTGAGAAACTCATGTTAGAATTTTTTTGTTTCATGTATCAACATAGTAATTTGTGTTCTCACAGGCATTTGATTTTTTTGCCTTTGATCAGCTGAATTAGCTCCTATGAGATTATCATCTTTTATTAATTCTGTTACAGCTCTTAGGGACTTGTATTTCCTCTCTGGTTCTTTATGTTCTTATTGGGTTTCTACTTTGCCTTCCTTTTTTGATTGTTATCTTATTGGAGAGTATGGAGAGGAGTGTATTTCGAGTCAGGGCTCAATGGTGAATTGCTTGCCTAGCTAGCATGCATGAGGTCCTGAGTTCTAACCCCAGCTTTGCCAAAATAAGTAAGGACAGAGTATTTCTGTTACATAAGTGAAATCTTCTTTAAGACCTTTTCTTTCTTTCTCTTACTTAATTTTATTGGTTGAATATAGTGGAAACAATTTTTCACTCATAATTTACATTTATGAACTAAAACAGCATACTCAATTGTGTTACCCTCAGGAACTTTTTGTGTTTTATTTTCATTTTACTTTGAGACTCTCACTAAATTGCCCTGGCTAGTAATCTTTCTACTTCAGCCTGTTGAGTAGCTAGGATTACAGATGCATACTACCACATTCT
Source organism: Thryonomys swinderianus (assembly GCA_004025085.1). NCBI lineage: Eukaryota > Metazoa > Chordata > Mammalia > Rodentia > Thryonomyidae > Thryonomys > Thryonomys swinderianus. The sequence goes on from PVIC010002932.1 coordinate 13,807, forward strand.
CAAGAACTTTTAAAGATTTTGTTTTTTCTTTACTTCAAGTTGCCCTAAACTTAGGTTTTTATGATTGTTGGGTTTTATAACTTATTTTTCCTGGTAATATTAGAAATTGCCAGTTTTGCAGGATGTGCTGGTTTGTGCACACCTGCAAATCACATCACTCAGGAGGCTGGAGCAGGAGGATCACTACAAGTTTGAGGCCAGCCTGGGCTATATGGTGAGTTGAAGACCAGTCTGAATTACACACCCAGACTCCATTTTAAGGGAAAAGAAGGAAAGACATGATTATTTTTAGGAAATTAGTATTTTTCTATTTATTTGTAGATTCTAATGCGTTTTTGATTAGGGTATTATCTAATCATATTTGTTGGAATTCTGTATATAGAACCCCAGTTCCTTTAGTGCATAAACACCTCTCTGAACTTTGAAAAAGGTTCACTTTACATACAGTGTTCTAAGACATTTTATTTTGGAGTGCTTTTAAATTTATAGAGAAGTTTCAAAAATGACAGAAGACTAATTTCTGTACATCTTTAACCCTACAGCTAAAGTAATCACTCTGTGTGTGTGTATGTGGGGGGTTGAACCCAAGGCCTTGACACTGAGCCACACTACTAGCTTCTCAACAGAGGTGTTAGGTTACGTTACGTTACGTTACGTTACGTTACGTTACGTTACTTTTTGTGGTACTGGGAATCAAACTTGGCCTTGCACTTGACAAGTAGATGCTGTGTTGCTAAACCATATCCTTGACTGTGTTTATTTTTGAGAGAGTCTCATTAAGTTATGTGGCTGGGTTCAAACTTGAGATCCTCCTGCCTCATCTTCCCAATGGGCTGAGTGTAGGTGTGGGTCACTATATCTAACTGCTATTTGTGTAATTTAACATTGTTATAGTACTTTTACTTTAATTACCAACTTAATTACTTTTAGGTTTGTTGTTTTTAGTTTTTTGAGAGGTCTCAAAGGTCTACAAGGTCTCACTTTGTAGTTCAGGCTGTCCTTAAACCCACTATGTAGCCCAGGCTAGCCTCAAACATTTAGCAGTCCTCCTGCCTCTCCCAAGTGCTGGGAGTACAGGTGTAAGCCACCACACCTTGATACTACCAGTTTAATTTGGATTTCACCATTTACTCCATTAATGAACTCTTAAAGTGTTCCCAAGTCAAATTCAGAACTTTGGATTTGGGTTTTGTTTTTGTTTGGTCTGTTCTAATCTTTGACAGTTTGTTAATCTTTCCTTGTTTTCTCATAGTCTTGATAGATTTAGAGAGCACTAGTCAGGTATTTTATAGCCCTAAGTTTGCATTTGTTTGATTTTTGGTGTTGCTTACTAAATTGATATGAGTTCTGGAGGAGAAATACCACTTTCATTATACTATACTGAAGGATGTGTCCCATAAATAAGATATATATGTATCATCATCATTGATGCTAAACTTGGCTGAGCTACTGTACTGGCATTCTTCTTCATCAGTTTTTCTCTTCTCTGTCATGTCTTAAGTGAGTTACTAAGATTAGCCCATAATGAACTGAAGGAGACTTAAGTTCTCTCTCTTTCTTATAGGAAGGATAATGTGCATATATTATTTTATAATTTTCTATAAGGAAGATGCATCCCTTGTTCCCATCTATTTTATTTGGGGATAATAATTATAATCCAGTACTGATATTATTTATGTTTTATTTGGCTAAAGTTGTCTCAGTTTTGCTGAAGTATTGGGGAAGATTTGTCTGTTTTTTTTTTCTTTCTCCACCCTCGGAGTCATTTTACCCCCTTGGAGTGCCTAGTTCTATTATAAGAGAAAATGGTCTTTAGAATCCAAGACTGGGTTTTGAGCATGCTCATTACTGTTGGAGTATCACTGCTTCTAGATCCTCTTAGAACACAGAATACTCAGTATGTATGTAAATGCATAAATTGCTTCCCCCTATTTCATGCTTTGGTTATGGATTCTCATTTTTTCTCTCTATTTTTGAGGTTTTCTTTGATGTTTTATGTATATTTTGAGAGGATTTGTGTTTGTACATGTTACTTGCATTGAGGCTCCCCCCTTAATTTTATTTAACTGTAATAAAATGTACCTAACATAAAATTTGCCATTTTAACAGTTTTTAAATTCAGTGGCATTAAATACATTCACAGTGTTATGTAACTATCCATAGTCCAATTTCAGAACTTCATCATTTCAAACAAAAGCTCTGAAGCTATTCAGTACCTCTCCATTCCATTCCTCCCCTTTGCCCCTGATTATCTGTATTCTGCTTTCTGTCTGTGAATTTGCCTATTCTAAGTACCTCATAGGAACCAATATACATTGTTTGTCTGTTACTCCTTTCAACAACTATAGTATTTCCAGAGTTCATTTATAGTATGGCATATATATGAATTTCATTCCTTGAAGAGATGAGTAATGTTGCAGTGTGTGTGTATGTATGTGTGTTTTATTTACACATTTGCCAGCAGATGTTGAGATTGTTTCTGCCTTTTGACAATGTGAGTAATGCTGCTGTGCACATTGGTGTACAAATGAGTTCATGCTTTCAATTATTTTAAATGATATACCCAGAGATAGAATTGCTGGATCATATTGATAGCTCTGTTTTAACTTTTTGAGAAACTGCTAAACTTTTTCCATAATGGTATACTATTTTACATTCCTATCAGCAATGCACAAGAGTTTAATTTCTCCCCATCCCAGTGAAAACTACTTCCCATTAAAAAAAGCCAGGGACCATCTTAATGAATGAGGTACAGTGTCTCATTATGATTTTGATTCATACTGGCTGATAATCTTAAGCATCTTTTCAGCAGAGGGTTTTAGATGATGATTTTTTAGTTGTTTTTAAAAGCTGGACCATTTGCTTAGCCAGTCATTGAAATTCTTGACATGGACCAGATGCTGCAGTAGTTGCCCATGTGGATTTAGGTAATGTTCAGATTTGGCTGAATCTGTGGCATACAGGTTTTAGATGCCTCATTTGAATAGTCCTAACAGTTGTTTTGTCTTTTAGCTTTGGCACTCCCAGTGTATGTTCTGTTATGCTGGGTAGGAGAATTTGCCACAGGGCAACTTCTGGAAGTGGAAGGCCTTAGTGCCACAGCAGTAGTACATTGTGGGTATTTTGCCACAGTGCTTTACAAATACTAACATTCTTTTTGTCATCTTGCTTCAAAGAGGAGGCTATTTTAATTATGAGCCTTTTTGTTTTGTGAAGGTTGTGAAAATTTAGACCTCAATCCTTAGAATTTATAGGCTTATGATTAGGAATTCCTTGCTTAGTTTAGTTGAACTCCTGTAATAAAGTATCATGTACAGGATAACCTTTAAACAATAAATTTCTCATGGTTCTGGAACCTGGGAAATCAGATTTCAGTGTCCAAAGTCTGGATTGGGAAGGGTCCACTTATAGATGGCATCTTCTGACTGCTTCTTCCACTACTGGAATGGCAAACAGACGCCACCCGGGAGGACTCTTGTATCTCCCAAAGATTCTACCTCTTAATGTCATTGACTTGGAGGTTGGAATTTCAGTATCTGAATTTTGAAGAGGCACAAACATTTACACTGCAGCATGGATTATAAGGTAGATATTTTTTGACTTTAGTTCAACTCAGAAACCCAGAGCCAAGGGTATAACATCACTTATGCTTAATCTTTTCTTTAGTGAGTTTCCTCTTTTAAACCAACTCATTTATCCAATAAGGATGCTGCCCTTTGGGTTCTCTGATTTTTAGACTGACTTCTCAAATCTTATGTGACTCCAAACACGAAGTCCAGGTTCTATGATAGCAGATTTTTGTCATGTAGCTTCAAGACAAGTGCCAGCTTTGGAATATCATTTGTCTCACTTTTGAGTTTTCCATTTTCCAGCTTCAGAGCAGCTGGTAGAGGCTGGGTAAGCCAGGTACTTAGAAAAATTTCTTTTACATTGGCATGAGCATCTTTGATGTTATGATCTAGAGATTTTCTGGTCATAAAATTAAGCACAGGATCACAGTGTGATTCAGAGAACCTTTTGTCTTCTGTTAAAAGGCAGAGGTGATTGAATTTAAGGAAAAGGCTGACTGCCTGGCTGTGTTTCTCATATGGATGACTGTAAATTTAAAAAACAGATTTTAATGTGTTCTCTTTCTCTGTAGAAGTAAGATGTTTACAAGTCATAAATAACCAAATTAAGGAGAATATAGACTAATCAGAGAACTTGAGAAATGCTCAAATTTATTAAATACTAAATAATTCTATTAATGAATACTTATCTCAGTTTGTTTTTATTTCAGCTTTGACTAGATCAGAGTCTAAGAGGGATGGAGGTTTTAAAAATAATTGGAGCTTTGGTCATGAAGAAGAAAATGAAGGAGATACAGATAAAGAGTAAGGATTTTTTTCCCCTCAATTATTTTATGAGAATGAAACTTTTTTATACAACAACGATTTATATTCTATGGAAAGATTTTTTGTTTTTGTGTTATTATTATTTTGGATTTTTGAGACAAGGTCTTGTTCTGTGGTTCAGGCTGGCCTCAAATGCCCTTGAACTCACTATGTAGTATAGATTGGCCTCAAACTCATGGTGATCCTTCTGCATTAGCCTCCCGTGTGCTAGGATTACAGGTGTTTACTACTACACCCACTGGAATGACTTTTTGAAATATGGTACTCTTTACTTACAAAAACATTTGAGCTGGCCACAATGGCACATGCCTGTAATCCCAGCATCCTTGGAAGCTGAGACAGGAGGTTTGCAAATTCAAACTTGGCCTGAGCAATTTTAGAAATTTAGCAAGACTGTGTTTCAAAATTAAAAAAAAAAAAATTTTTTTTAAAGGAGCTAGGGATGCAGCACAGTGCAAAGGTACTGGGTTTAATTCTCAGTATCAGAGCAAAATGGACACCTAACCTGTAGCATGGCAGCATTAAGGAGTGACACAGCAGCTCTTCATTGGTAAATAATTTTGCTCTTTCTCAGTCTTTTGAAATGTACAAATATAATACATGTAAACTGGTGAGTAAAAATGTGCTATACATTTCGTTTCAAAGTAAGGACATTTTTGTTTAGAAAAAGAAAGTCTGTTCAGGCAGCAGTTTAAAAAGCCATCATTTGTTATATTTGTGTTAAAATTTTAATGCTATGTCTTTTTTTTCCTGGTTGTGATGCTAATGCCACCTCATTGATCTTAGGTAAGATTCTTGTCAGAGGAAGCACCACTATAAATGATAAACCCAAGTTTTACCCAGACAGAAAGCAAAGTTTTCATTACATTTTGTTAATGTACTTGGAATGAATGCTGTGTAAAACTTTAGTTTCAAAAGTATTGCACATCCTGCGGTATACTACAAATTCAGTAGCTTTCAGTTCTTTACTGATCTGATTACTCAGTGACTAGCAAACAGATTTAGAGAAACATGAATATACACACAAAGTTTCTTTATGATAGCTACAAAATTATAAATATTTTGTAGAAATCTTTACACAAATCATTCAGAGCATACTGACTAAATATTTTAGGTGTTTCACATCTGTCTGGGCAGTAGCTCCATTCATCATTCCTACTTAGGTGCCTTGAAGTTTTATTTGAAGGAGAGCTTTGAACTAGTAAGTTTCTCATTTAAAGTCACTATTTATGATTTTCTTTCTTTTTTGTTTTTTATCTTTGTAACTTTTGGTTATAGATATGTAATATTTTTATAGTTAAGAAAAATAGAATTAAATTTGAAATTCAGCTGAAGAGAAAATACATTCCCTTTCCAACATTTTTACAAAAGGTAAGAATTTTTAACATTAACAAGTTAGGGTGTGTATAAAAGTAGTGAAACAAAAATTCTGCATTTTTTAAATAGCTAGAATTTTACTGTAAAAAGCCTAGCAGAATTTTCTCCAAAAAGGTGTATTTGATTTTGATCACTGTGGTTGTATTAAAAAGAATTGTTTTTTATCCTGGGCGTGGTGACTCACACCTATAATCCCAGCACTTGGGAGGCAGAGACAGGAGGATTGCTGAGTTTGAGGCTTTCCTGGGCTACCTCGTGAGCTCAGGCCCAGCTTGAACTACAAAGCGAGACTGTCTCCAAAAAAAACAACAACTATTTTTTAAGGTGCTTTTTAAAATTAATTAATTCTTTTTTTTAACAGTGTATTTTTTCTCCTGTACTGTATTATGTTTCTCTATTCTGCTTCCTTAAGTATCAATGACAGAAATGAAAAATGGATGATAATATGCAAAATCCATAATTTAAAATAAGATGTATTTGTGTCCTGTGGTCTCGGTATTGCCTACCACTTACCTGATTTGTTAAAAAATTTGTTGGAATATAGCTGCCTGTAGTTTATTGCTACTTTTATACTACATTTGCAAAGATAAGACCATATAAAGACTATATGTTGCCTGCAAAGCCTAAAATACTTAACTATCTGGTCCTTTACTGATATCAGTAAACTGAAAAAGTTTACTGATTGCTTGGATTAAGTGAATATAGAAGGTAAAACTTCTGAATTCAATGTGTAGATTGTTATTGTTACTTAAAATTCTTTCCCCTTATTTTCTATGTAGTGGGGCAAATCTCAGTGTAGAAGATGATAAGGATTCTGAAACCTCAAAAGGAAAAAAGGCAAGTGCTGCTTTTAACATTTTTTCTTTTAAGTTACCTACTAAAAACTTCCACCTTGAAATGAGACTTTTTTAAAGCACAGTCCCACCTCCCCTACTCAGAAGCAAATAGCATTCTCAGCTGCTTATTTATCCCTATGGAAGTGTTTGTTAGTCAGCTTTGTGTTACATTTCTATCTAGTAGAACAGCCTTTAAATCTTTACCAGTAAACATAAGGTGGTCTTCATTTGCACTTCTTTTATTATGGATGAGGTTGAGCACTTTCATGTATATAACCCATTTCTATTTCCTTTTTGATAGTTATCAGTTAATATTTATTTTTTATTTGGTGTTTATAATATTCAAAGGTTCTTTTTATGTTGTCTAAGACATATTTTGACATTAAATTTAGTCATTTTAAAATGATAGATGACATAGTGTAAATAATAGTACATTTCACATTTGATGATAGACAGTATTTTGGAGAAGCTGGTCCTTTCCTGTGATACTAATTGCCAAAATTGTCATACATTGATTAGTGGCAGAAATAAATTCTGAGAAATGTGTTCTTATGCACTTTGCTTGTATCAAGATTGTAGACCACACACACAAAACTGGATGGAATAGGTCAATCTCTGGACTTGGCCACGATATAGACCAAGAGGTAGAGTAAAAAGTAAATATGTGAAGCTGCTGTGGGGTGTAAGACCACACCGCAAACATTTTTAAACTTTCTGTTATGCAACTAGGAGTTCATTCTGAAAATAAAATATAGTAAATATGCAAGCCAGTAACATAGTTATTATTATAATTTTTAAACATATATTGTATTTAATTGTATGTGTTAAACTTTTATACTACTGGCTACACAATAAGTTTGTTCACCCTAGCATCACCACAAATACTATAACTGTTATGTCGCTAAGGAAGAGTTAAGTTTTCATCTCCATTCTAATCTGTGAGAGCACTGTTGTATATGCAGTCTATTATTGACTAAAACATCAGCATTCAGTTCATAGCTCCATTTTAACCCACTTATTTTACTAGGCTATTTTTTTCTTTATGATACCTATTGCCTTGGAGAAAAGTGTATTTTCTTAGGCCACCAAATATATTAGTCTCCTTTTCCTCCACCTTTAGTGTTATGGATTAAACCCAGGGTTGTTATTCTGAGGTATAGCCCCAGGTGTCATTCCTCCCTCCTTTTTTAAATTTTGAGACAGTCTTTCCGAGTTGTCCAGTTGGATTTGATTCTAATCCTGACCCAGAATTCTGAGATTATAGGTGTGTGCCACCTCAGTCATTTTTAAGGCTTTTGTGTTTACTATTTCCTGATAATATTAGTTGAATTACTTACTTGTTTTGTCTTATTAAAAATATAAAATCGGCTGGAGATTTAGCTCAGTGGTTCTGGCGCCTGCCTCGCAAGCACAAGGTCCTGAGTTTGATCCCGGTAACCATATAGAATGCTGGGCGTGGTGACTCATGCCCACCAGCAGTCAATACCACATACCACAGTGCCGGGCGTGGTGGCTCACACCTGTAATCCCAGCACTCGGGAGGCAGAGACAGGAGGATTGCTGAGTTTGCGGTGGCTTGCCTGGGCTACATAGTGAGCGCAGGGCCAGCCTGAACTACAAAGCGAGACCCTGTCTCAAAAAAAAAAAAAAAATATATATATATAATTTTACATTGTTAATATAGATATAATTACTCATAAACTGATTTAAGTAGTTTTCCTTATATTTGTGGTGTTTTTGGTGACATCACCAAGCATATCTCACTGGGGATGCGTGCTTAAAATTCAGTTTTGAGATCATTTAAAATTACTTATTCTTCATTGGTAATTCTAGTTGAATGAGAATTAGCTTTTTTCCCTTTTTTTTTTTTTGCTTCAAGAAATTGTTTTTTATTTTCATTTTGGTATAATTTATAATTCTATAAAAAATTTACCTGGTTCATTTCACATCTACAAAAGAAATTTTATCTCTAGTGTCTAGTTTTTGTCCTTATTTTTCTATTCCTTTTTACGCTTATTGTCAGCCTGTTT